>JANEHU010000508.1:0-113307 GCA_027563435.1 Nasonovia ribisnigri
ACAAATCAAAATATTTTCAAAATTAAATGGTGTATAGAAAATGAGAATATAAACATTTAGTGAAATTTTTTTCATGCATCTACAATTATTCGTTTTGAATTACAACCAAATAAGAAAAACGCTACATGAGAAATCGAGTGAATATCCTATGTTGTAAAATTATGAACTTAAAACACTCATAAAAAATTATTTTTAATTGCTTTTAGATATTTTATTTTTGATAAAAGTAGAAAAACTTACGTTAAATCTTGTGTTAAAATTTAAAACCTTAGATTTAAAAAGAAAAATTTTTATGAATTTCTAACTCTAAATAATTTGCAAATTTTCGTCATTTTTACGTATTTTGTCAAAATTTCAACTTTGAATGCTTAGAAAAAAAAATTGTGACTACAGATTTTTAATATTTTTCATGTTCCTTTGTAACAATATATTAGGAGCATTCTATTAAATTTTCAAGAATTTTTAACGAATAAATAAAATGTTATTGATTTTTAAAAAAAAAAAACCAAAAAGATTGGAAATTTAAAATGTCTGTAAACAGCTCAAAATAAGTCAAAATATTTTGAAAACGGTATGGTATATAGAAACTGCTTATATAAACATTCAGTAAAAATTTCATGTATTTACCGTCATTTTTTTTAGAATTACACCAAAAACCAAAATCGATTTTATCGAAATTCAATGTTGCGTAAAAATTCCCGTTTTTCCTTAATTTTCCATTTGTTTTTCACGGTACTTTTGTAAACTACTGGAAAATGTTTACTTTTGACCCCCCAAAGTACCAACTAGATTCACTTTCCTATCAGAAAAGGTACTATTGAAGAAAATCTAAGCACTTTTACTGTCCCAAAACGTGATGACAGACACAAAAAAAAATAAAAAATAAAATTAAAAAAATAAAAAAAAACAAAAAAAAAATAAAAAAAATAAAACACACATCATTGTAAAACCAATACATTCATCGCTCCGCTCAGAATCTAATATATGTATTAATCAGGGGTTCTTAACAAAACTAATCCTTCACAATTATTCATTTATTCAAATTACGAAATATTTCTAAACATTACAAACATGGTTATTATTTCGTCATATTTAAAATATTTTACAAAAAAATAAATACTGTGTTTTATTTTATATGCTTAAATAAAAGTACCTTCTTAATTGTATTTCGTATTCGGTATATTTTAAAACTTAATTATCTATATAAATCCACCCTCGTTAATTATTTAATGTTTAAAACTATTAGTGAATTATTTTAATAATTGTTGAAGATAATGACGCCGCCGGTCGTCTAGAAGAATAATTCTCAAACTATGGGTTGTCAACAAATTGTTTATTGTTGCCATTACAGAATTAATAGATATTATCTATAGCGAGTTCTTATTTTGTGTAATTATCATAACAAAAGGGTCGTCAAATCTCTTGGTGATATTGTAGGTGGCCACGGCTTCAAAAGTGTTGAGAATCTCTGATCTAGTGTTCTTGATCGTCAGAAATGTGTTAGAAATCAAGTTTTTGATAAACTGCAGTAATTAATTGCTTAGTCTCGTCGACGATGCTATATTATAATGTGGTTCTTTTTTTACACATTACGAATTATCGCATATTCTCATTTATACCTACATGAAAACTATATTGTAAATCAACTTTTATGTTATAACAACAAAAAAATATTACAATATTACAATTTATATTATAATTATTATACCTATAGCTTACTAACGTATGCCTAACGTACCAAAATGTACAACAGTTTAATATTTAAGTAGTAAAAAACTATAATAAAAAAAAACATAATATCTTATAATTACTGTATAATAAATTGTAAGTATCGATAATTAATATTCTAGTTTTTTTACGGTTAAAACTTAAAACGTAATATTCAATTTATAAAATATAAAAATTTGATTTATATTTAAATGCCCATGTGTAAATCTAATCGCATTGTAATACAACACTGATATTCCTACCTAATAAAAAAAAAGCCAAAGTAGATAATTTGGTCTTTATTATGGATAGAAAAATTCTGTATCTGAAATTTAATCTTGAACAGATTAAATATATTATACAGCTCGTTGAATAACTTACTATTATTTAAATAAATAGTGTTCAACTATTGTTATACCAAAAATGATGGAGTTTATCCTCTACTTGACCTTTAAGTGTATTTCCAACGGATATCGAATCATTATAATTAGAGTCCGGATTTGTATGCATTTACATATTTGATATTTGTAATGAGTGTATGCATTTCGATGGGAGTAAGAAATGTGGACGATTTGTGTAACAGATAATGCATAGAAAAAATTTTATTTTGCACATAAATGCATATTTTAGAAATGACTGCATATTTGAAAATTTTTGCATATTCAAGCATATTTTGTATAAAAGCTTATTAAGCCAATTATTTTGTTTCAATTTCCTCGTAGAAATTATTATTAGTTCATTACGTATTGTTGGGAAACAAATGTTATTCTCCGTATGTTATATTTTTGGTCAGTTTATGTTAAAATTATATCCAGTTTATCACAAGTCACAACTCACAACACGGTCATCGGCAACAATGCTGACTGGTTTTATTATTAGACTTATATTTTGTAAACACGCCACGTAGTGTTGTCGCGTTGCCGTTGTCGGGCATAATCGTCAGTCAATTGTGCACTAGTGCCCATATATCATTCGTGATCCGCGTTCCGTGAATTTATAAATTAAAATTTTTATTTCATTACAATTTATACATTTTAAAATGCCGAAAAGTCGAAGCACTGTTCCAACTTTAATAAAAACATGGATTGCTCTTTATAATACAACAGACGAAACCATTTTTACCACGGACGGTGCTGTAGTATTTTGTCAATTGTGACAAAAAAATTGTATGCTCAAAAAAATTTAATTAAATTAAATTTAAAAGATATAGTATTAGAGGATTTAATACATTTTTATTTTTTATTATTCTTAATTAAAGTATTTGTTTAAAATAATTAAAAAATTAAGTTCATCTAATTTTATTGAATTATTATTTATGGAAGAAATTAAAAAAAAATATATTAAAATGCATATATTTTGGGTATATAAAAGCATATTTTCGCATATTATTAAAAAAAAATAAGAGCATATCAAGTGCATATTTTGAAGTTTTTTGATGCATAAATGCATACTATTTTGGCCTTTTTAGTGCATACAAATCCGGACTCTAATTATAATAATTGCGATTAGTCATTATAAGTATACAGTTTTTTTATAAATATATATTATCAATTATGTACAGTGTACCCATGATGAATAATCAAGTATAGTATTATAGTAAGAACTATAAAGTACCCAACTAACTCAACAGGTTTTTATTTTTTAAATATTTTGTAATACAGATACTGTCATATATTGTAGACAGTCGTAAAATTTGATATTATTTTATTTATGCATGTAATATGGGTGGAAATAGTTTTTAGCAACCAAGTTATTAGGATAGGTCAGTCCTATGAAGCGTGATGTACTGTGGTTCCATAAATTATAATTTGTATACTTTAATATATTATAACACCACGACACGCGTAGGCATAGGGAGTCCAGCTATCGTCATAAAACTCGACGGGAGCTTAGATTAGGTGTGACGGTTGCACGCGGTTAAGCGACTACTGTTACGGTAGCACGGGCTAAGGGTTTTATTTTATGATTTTTTATTATACTAGCTTCAAATGAAAAGTGTTCCCGACAAGTAAAATGATATGTTTTGTTTGAGTAGTCACACAATTCTTCCGTACTCCTTGAAATTTGATCTGTAACCGGTTAATAGTCGTTGAAGATTTAAGGTTAAAACGGCGAAAGTAGTCCTACGCGTTAATTGTATTCTTTCAAACCGATCTGTAACCGGTTAATTTATGGTTTTTGGTTACTCAAGTGTCGATAAAGGTATACCTATCACTGAATGGTGCGTATACGAAAATACGTAGGTAATAGGTACATAAAAATACAGTGTGTAGTATGTACCTATATTATAATATTTATGATAATTATATAAATATATTTTATTGCAGTCAAAATTAAAACCATGTCTTAGTGATTAACCGTAGTTCATAAGATGTATGATGATACCATAATATTATATATTATTTAAGATGTATGCCGTTCGTTTTGAGAATAGGTTATAGATCTATCTACCTACTCAATACTCATAACATCGATTGTCATATTATAACATAGACAGTCATATTATACATTATAATATACATATAGCGGTATATTGTCACTTGACGGACTTAAGCAAAGCCTTTTATATAGATATTATTGTAATAATATCATAATTCAATATATACGTACTTTATAAATATGTTTATAATTTGTTCATATAATTGTATATAACATAATATGGTCTGTAGATAACTACAACTGTAGGTAGGTACCTAAGTTATAAATGTATAAGATCTTCAATGCTATTGTCGTCGGCTCATCCCTCTATTCTAACAATTTGACCGGTCAAAGATCGACCACACGCACACATGTCATATACACCTTTTATTGTATTTTTATTTTATAATAAAGAAAATTGGTATTGTATAGCATAGATCTATAAACTAATGAGCAATCTCATAGAGAGAGAAATCACCAGACGGGATTGTTGAGAGAGAAAAGAGAGGTTTTGGCCTCTAAAGGTAGCCCAAAACATGTTTTTTCTCTCAGTTATCTCGTCTGGATTAACCAAAGGCAGGGTGGTGTGGGAAGTGCTATCCATTATAGTTCATAGGCACCAACTGTTGTACAAAAGAATCGGCATTTTAATGGCTATAAATTATCGTACATCATTATTTGTTATAATACCACATTACCACGAATAACTGGATGGGTAAATACGTATTATTTTTTTATAAGCTTTTAGGTTAAAATGTTGTTGAAATTGGACATTTAAACGAAAAATATCGATTTTTATTTTTAATTACGATAACAATAAAATAAAATATTATATTTATGTACAGTGTAGAAATGTATCTACTATCTAGTACCTACGTAAACAATTACTTTAACAATTTGTATACAACACATTAACACAATTAATTAAATATGATACACGTACATAATAACACAAAGATATATATTATTTAGGACTTTAGGTATCTTTGTAACCTATATTATCGTATATTGATATATGTATAATAATATAGGTACATCATAGAGTAATAAGAATTCTTATTACTCTATGACAGTGATGCCCAACCCGCGGAGGTATTCTGTTTGGCCTGTTACAAATTTTGAAAATATAATAAAATATTGTACCTATACCTACAATTTGTAACAAAATTATATTATTAGATTAAGATTGCGATTATTTATACTTTTATATTTGGTGGCATGCTCAAAGATAATTGTTTACCAAAGTGGCAAGCCAAAAAAAAAGGGTTGGCCATCGCTGCTCTATGATATACCGGATATAGTAGGTATATCAAATGAATTGAGGCAGTTTACATATTGACTTTTATAAAAACGTTAATTTTGCCGCAGTTGACATACAACCATACACACAAAGTTTTACACGTAGCCACGTAGGTTCGTATTATTATTATATGTATAGGTACCTAATATATATATATATATATATATTTATTTCAACTTACGACATACTACATTGGTACATATTATCACATAATATTTACATATTCTCATATTAAGTTGATAACTACTCCCCTGTAAGCGAAGCTTGTGGCGGAAGTAGGGAGTCTTTTACAAAAAAATCTTAATAGTATATGTAAAGTACTGTTAAACAGCATCATACAATTAAATTTTTATAACATAATTAAACATAATAACTTATTGGTAATATATATAACAAAAGAAATATTATAAAATCTACTGCTATAGTGCTATACTGCTATGTCATAGTTAATAGTTTAGTCTTAACTAAATTTTAAACATAATAATTACAATAACTTATTATTAATATCTATAACAAAAGAGATCAAATAAAATCTACAGTGACAATGAAACATTACTACGCTAGTCAAAAGATTTCATGTACATAATATTTTTAATTGCTAATTAAAATTTATTTATATTATGTATTAGTTTAATGTCTGTAGGAAGTTGGTTAAACAATTTAATACCTTTATTTATATAGTAATTTTTCATTAATGTGATATTTTTTTTTATTTTTTTTGTTTAATTAATTTTGAATTGCCGTTGTCCTCTCCTCTTGTTATATATATATATTATTATATTCGTAATCAGTTTTATTAGTTAACACTTTAATAATTGATAATTGTTCATATAATTGTTCTAAAGTAAATATTTTCAATTTAATAAATAAATCGTTAGTATTGATGTTTTTAGTAATATAATCATTTTTCATTAGGACTCTTATTAGCATTCTTTGAGTTATCATTAACGGTTCTAATACATTATTATAAACTGATCCCCATACATTAATATGGTTTGGACTAACGCGAAGTATATCATTTTCAGTCTGGGAGTATCAAATACATTTCGTAATTCCTTAAAAATAAAAAAACATTTCCTTATACGGCTTATTACTGATTCAACTTGTGGTTTCCATTTTAGATGCTCATCAAATAGTACACCTAAATATTTAGCTGAAGCAACTCTAGATAAATATCTACAATTTGGGTTACATATCAACATATGTCAAAAAGATAAAGAAAAGAAAAAATAAATTATACATGTAGCGCTAGGGTCTATAAATGATAAATAAAAAAAATTGATTAGAAAAAAAGTTATTCCAAAAGTCAGTTCTATCGGTTACACCCTGTATACCATTTTACAGTTTACTTGAAAATGTAACAAAAAATAATATATTTACTTTTGACTAAAAATGTATAGATTATAATACATACATTAATTGAATCAATGAATTTACTATATTTTAATTTAATTTAAAACCAATCAAACAGTTTGACAATATGTTAATAAAATATATATTTAACACTTATATTCTTTAACTTGAGTTACATCACTGTGAAGTTTGTGATAATAATATACTCTATAAAAATGTAGCTATATTGTTGTTAATCATTTTTCTGTTTACTATCTATAAACAATCTTTATAGTTTTTTAATTATTTTCTTATTTAACTAAACAAAAATTACCTTAAGATGTCTTCCCTGTTTTTTTTAAATTCATGAATTTTATAATATATTTTTTACAGTTATTTGCAGTAAATTATTATGACTGTGCATGGTTTTAAAAAAATAATATTATTTAAATACTTTGAATTTGGTACCTATCAGTTCAATGTTCAGCATACTGATTTTTCATTCATTTGATGTGTTAATATTTATAAATTTTAAATTTTAGAATTTAGGCAAATGCTTTGCTTAAAACCAACATGTTCACATATTTGCACATAACAGCAAGAAGCATTAGACTGAATTCTTAAGTAATGAACAAATGAGATTATAAATTTATATACATTACCTAGGTGGTTTTTAGCCTAAATTATATTTTTTCATAACTAAAATAGTGATAAAAAGATTGTTGTCCAACTTATTAGTGATTAGTTGAATATGCTCCTATGAATTTTTTATCCGATTCTTAGGTTCTTGATTGGAAATGTTCATAAAATGTATTCTTAAGAGGACGCTACACCCGCATTTGTTGTCTCCGTCTTACAAATGTACAAAGTAGCAAAAACCGTTTTGCGCGGGACAACTTTTCTCGCACCATAATTTGTTGTAGAATTACCAAATTTTCACAACACGTAAAGAAGAACTTTATCTGTGCAACAGCGTCCTTTTATTTTAATAGCACTATCCAATTATGTTATATAAGCAAGTAAAAAAAAACAAAAAACGAAATGTTTAGAAGCTAATAACTTTTATTGTATTTATGTTATCTAAAATATAGCCACGCTGTTGCATAGGTAATTTTCCACCCAATATGTTCAGATATTTTGGAGCCACTACTACAAACACAGAAAGATAAAAGTTGTCCCACACAAAACAATTTTTGCTATGTTGTACATTTGTAAGACGGAGACAACATATGCGTGTGGCGTCCTCTTAATACTATATTATACTT
The DNA here is from genome assembly GCA_027563435.1 of Nasonovia ribisnigri. Classification (NCBI taxonomy): domain Eukaryota; kingdom Metazoa; phylum Arthropoda; class Insecta; order Hemiptera; family Aphididae; genus Nasonovia; species Nasonovia ribisnigri. The sequence continues at coordinate 8,023 of JANEHU010000508.1, forward strand.
AAAACACTGACGCATAAATAAATTTACATAGATTATTGACACATTATTATGTTTTTTTTTTTTAATAAAATTATTTTTATACATTTATGTATAAATATATATGTATTTTGGGTAGGGCATACTATCCTTATACGGCTATGTGCTCTTTGCCACCACACCCAATTATTAACGCTTTATCAAACAAACCATGTTGGTACCAAAAATTTTGCTATTCATGTTAAAAAAGAACCCCGGAGACTAATTTTAGAGCTGGTGAATCGCTTAACACCACAGATGGTTAAAAGTTAAAATAATATGGAAATAAATGCTTTATTTTTTAAAATAAAACAAGTATCAAATGTTTAAACCCAAACAAACAAATATACTTAAATAAACATATTATTTTCAACTTTAAGATAAAAATTTAATGTTTCACTATTGCATTATAATCTAAACAAATAAATAATGAAAAATGTCAATACTAAAAAGTAAGTTATTAACATAAACCGATAAAAAAAAAGTTGATATTACTTTTATTCGATTTTACCACAGAAATAGAAAAAAAAAACCAGTTCATGAAATTATAGTTGGTTACTAATATTTAAATATTTTATAATTGATAAACTGATATTTCTATTTGTAAGCCATACTTGCTACATATTAAAATTAAAAAATAAAATATTTGAAGACATTTACAATAAAATTTGATAAAAAAAAAATTGATGACATAAGAGTTATTTTTGAACACCAGTAGTCTTCATCAATATTATAATAGTTATTACTAATATTTAAATATTTTATAATTGATAAACTGATATTTCTATTTGTAAGCCATACTTGCTACATATTAAAATTAAAAAATAAAATATTTGAAGACATTTACAATAAAATTTGATAAAAAAAAAATTGATGACATAAGAGTTATTTTTGAACACCAGTAGTCTTCATCAATATTATAATAGTTATACTCCATTTTTATTTTTAAGGACCTGTCATTCAATTCTTTCTTCAAAATCGACATTTGCGCATAAAGGCAAGAAGCACTAAACTGAATTCTTAAGTAATGAACAAAATGAGATTATAAATGTATAGGTATACATTAAGTGGTATTTAGCCTAATCTATATTTTTTACAGCTAAAATAATGATAAAATGATTGTTGTCCAACTCTTAAGTGATTAATTGAATATACTCCTATGAATTTTTATCTAATTTTTAGGTTTTTGATTCAGTTTGATTGGAAATGTTAATAACAATATATCCTTAATACCTATTATACATAAGACAATGAGACATAACTATATTAGATTATTGACACCTTATTAAGTTATTTTTTTTTTAACAAAAATTATTTTTATATATTTATGTATACCTAAATATGTATTCGGACTTGAATTCTTCTGTAAAATATATTTTGTGTTTACATACAACCATTATCAAATTTCCAATAATTTAAACGCACAGTTTTGGTTTTAAATTATCAACATAATTCATAACAATACTAATAATTTAATATTTGTTCATTACAACCATGTGATTTTTGCTGACAATTGTATACACATGTACCTAGTTGATCGGGACACACTGATCTTTTACCAATAATCCAAATTTGAGTTCTTCATAAACAATTTTCTTATTCAATATTTTGGGTGGGGCTTCCTAAAACTGTGCTTGAAAGCTTGTTTGCCCATATCTAATTTTTAACGCTTAATTAAACAAACAAACAATGTTGGTACCATAAATTTTTATATACTCCATTCATGTTAAGAAGGAACCTCGGTAACCAATTTTAGCACTAAGGAATGGCTTAACAACACAGATGGTGAAAAGATGAAATTATATGGAGATAAATGTTTTATTTTTAAAGTAAAACAAGTATCGAATGTATAAAACCAAACAAATAAAATATACATAAATAAAGCTATTATTTTTGACTTTCAGATACAATATTTTACTATTACATTATAATTTTAAAAAAAAAATAATGAAAAATTTAAAATTGAATAAGTTAATTAAAAATTACATTTTATGAAATTATATTTAATTACTATCATTTATGTATTTTATAATTGATTAACAGATATTTTTACTCGTAAAGCATAACTGCTAGGTACATATAATCAAAAAATAAAATAATTGAAGATATTTATTATAGGATTTGATATGGAATTAAAGTTATATAATGAACATATGTCTTCTTCATTCACATTTAAATACCATTTATTTGTTTGTGGATCTAATACAGCTTTCATAGAATTTGATAACAACTTGTGGGTACAATAAATTAGCATGTTCAGCTAATATTAAATCAGCCTCTTCAACTCCATCCCACTTCAATAAAAACATAACTCCATTACGATGTTGATGTGCACCAATAATGTAATCCGGTGTTTTTTCAACTGGAGTAGTTTCCGAAACATTACTGCTCAGTTCATCCTCAGACACACAACTTTCATTATCATTAAACTTATCATTGTTTTCGTTCAGGTCAGCCTTGTTGGTCTTAACAGTCTTTTTCTTTGATTTAGAAGAAAAAGAAATCTTCCATTGTTTAGGTTTCGATGATGCATGACTTGTAAAAGTCGAATTACATAGTTTAAATCCACGGCGAAATTTAGATTGAACCTTTTTCTCTTGTTTAAATTTTTTTTCAAAATCTCTAATTAAGTCTTTGCAATTTAAATTATTTTCTGGTTCCCAACTATTTTCACTTTTATCGTAGCCCTTCCACTTAAGAAAGTATTGCACCTTATTTTTTCTTAATCTTTTAGCCAAAATTTTTTCAACGACATATTCCTCTTTTTGTTCCTTTATAGCACCATAGCCTGTTTTTAAGTCGTTCGCAATGGCTTTTTTTGGTCTGAAATAAAATACAATAATATGTTAGTAATTAAATATCAAAATAGATGCATAATTTATTTTAAATATGCTTGCTGCAGATGACACCTAAAATGATCGTGTAAGTTATTACCCAAAGCCATAACTTTAAATCTTTGTCAGAATAAGAACTAAACTATTTTGTTTTTTAAACGCTTCACAGAGAGAACCAATAAGCATTATTTTAGATAAACGTTAAAATCATAGGTAGGTTCCTAACCCCGTCGTGCGCACCTTTTACTATCGTACTCCTATTATAGTAAAATCTAGTGTCGTTCGTGTTTATTTTTTTTCTCTTTTGTTTATTAAAAATAAAGATTTCGCCAGTGCGGCAGCTTTGCAGATGACTCGTGATGAGGAACTCGAATACGATTCCAAGGCGAAAATTGATAAATTACAGGATAACGTGAAATTGCAGAATTTCAATAAAGAGGGAGCGAATAATGAATAAAATGAAAATGTAAAACGTCAAAATAATAATAATTATAATAAAAATCAAGGGAATAATGGAAATAACACGTATGAAAATCGAAATGGCGGAAATAATAATTATAATTTGCGAAATAATAACGGTTTTAATAATTTTAATAATAATCGCGGTGCACCGCGGTGGATACAATGGCTATAATGGGCAAAGTTTTAACAATAATAATTAGCGTAATAATAATGCTAATCGAAATGCAAGTGGCACAGGATGTTACAATATTGTGATAAGCAGTATCATTTTGCAAAAGATTGTTGGAAATCTGTCAGACAGGTACAAGGCGGAAGTCGGAAAATGATAAATTATAGTAGTAGAGCGAATAATAATACATATGTGAAATATACACAATTAATAATAATTCTAATAGTGATAGGTCGTTACATTGCAGTTACTGTAATAAAGTTGGCCATGAGATATCGAATTGTTATATAAAGCAACGTAATGAAAGTAATAACGCAAATGTGGTGCGAAAAACTCGGATGTGTGCCAACCGAGCGGGGTCAGGTTAGTGCACGAGATTTTCGACCCAGGAACGTCACAAGACAATGTTTACATGCCACAACAGTAATTAACAAAATCATATAACATTATCATCACCCAGCTTTAGTACAGAAACAATAAACTTACTAATACAGGTAGCGATTTAAATTTGATTAAAATAAATAAAGAACACTACTGTGGGAAATGGAATAAAATATATAATAAGAAAAAAAGAGAATATAAGTAATGAGGTACGTTATAACATACTGTTTCCCAAACACCGGCCAATTCTTCCACACCCAAGTGCAACCTATCTTTCAGTATAATAATAATGTCCGATGGGTCTAAAAACACGTGCCTAAAACGGCCCTCTCCAGGGCATTGATGATCGTATTGATAAAAATCGAAGGTATTACGAGAGTAAAGGTAGAACTTCTATGATGATGGTAAAGCAGAAGAAATCTGGGCACAAGGTGGAGATATGGTATTGATTCACGATAACAAATTACCTCCATCTTTCAATGGCCGATGCTAGAAGAAAGGATATAACCCCGACCTTATATTTGTCAGTGAATCTATCAGTCAACTCTGTACCAAAAATATTGGAGACCCCATTCCAAACACACAACTTAGGCCCATAATTTTCCAGATTGAAGCTGTGATGATACCCAATATTGTCCCATTCCAAAGGGGATACAACTTCATGAAAGCAAAGTGGAACCTTTTCTCAGAAGATCACGATTCAAGTATAGATAATCTCAAACCACTACCAGAGCACTGAATCATTTGAAGAGAAAGTAAAATATATATCCCGGAAGCACATACCGAGAGGATGTAGAATCCATTATATACCTGGACTATCAAACGAAATCATGGACGATTATAGCACATATATCAACCTATTCGAAAATAATTCCTTCGAAGAACAAACTAGGAAGAAAGGGGAAGATCTCACAAATGCCATAGCAAAGGAAAAAAGAAATAAATGGCATGAAATTCTAGATAAAACTAACATGAAACATAGTGGTAAAAAAGCGTTGGGCCTAATTAAAAGGTTAAACAGTGACCCTACTAACGCGGAAGGACTGTCAAGTGTCACCCCCGATAAAATCACACACCAATTATTACTAAGTGGGCCACAAAGTAAACCCCAAAAACTCAAAAAAGAAGATAAGCCTAATAATAGAATAACATGAAACAAAGAAAAGGAAGGAAACCACCTCAGCCGTCCTTTTGACGAGGATGAAATGAACATAGCTGTAGAGATAATGAAACTTAGGAAAGCAGACGGCTTAGATAATATTTTTGTCAAAGAGATCCGCAAGTTTGGGCCAAAATCCAAACGTTGGATACCCGCCTTATATAACGAAATAAGAAGCCGGAAAAACTTCCCAAAAATATAGAGAAAAACTAAAATCATAGCCTTACTAAAACGGGAAAGAAGAGGATGACCCAAAGAACTATCGCCCAATATCTTTTCTGTGCCACACGTACAAACTTTTCAAGAGAATGCTGCTTAACGGTCGTAGATCTAACGGCAGCATACGGCACGGTAAACCACAGACTAATGCTAAAGAAATTACATGATAGTACCCTGGATTACTAGTTTGTAAGAGTTTTCGAAGCCCTTTTAAGTAAAAGAAGATTTTTTATAAATCAACAAGGCAAGAATAGTAAGTGGAGAATCTCCAGAAATGATCTCCCTCAAGGAAGTGAGCTAACTCCTACTATGTTTAACATCTATACCAACGATCAGCCAATATCTACACATAAAACACTATATTTACGCAGACGATACAGCAATCGTAGTACAACACGAATAGTTTGAAAATGCAGAGAAAAAATGTTCAGCTACTTTGGACGTTCTTATAAAATATTATAGACGCAATTACCTAAAACTCAACCCAAGTAAAACACAAATCTGTGCTTTTCACCTAAGTAATCGGTGTGCACACCGTACTCTTAACATCTATTGTAATGAGACGAAACTTACTAACATACAGTGTCCAAAATATTTCGGAGTAACGCTAGACCGATCTCTCACCTACTGATTCCACTGCGAAAACACAAAGCATAAAACAATGATAAGAAATGGCATATTGCGGAAGCTCAGTGGCTCCACATGAGGGTGTAATCCTCACGTCTTGAGAACTATGGCATTATGTTTTTCAGCAGGAGAATATGCTAGTTCAGTATGGGGTAGATCATTAGACACTAAAAAGGTCGATGTTGCACTAAACTCCTGCAGACTCATAACAGGTTACCTAAAAAATACACCAATTGAACAATTATACATACTTTCGAGAATAGATCCTCCACCAATAAGAAGGTCCACTCAAACAAACTGGGAAAGAACGAAAATAACATCAGATCCGCGACACTCTATGTACGGTAACACCCCCACAACTCCCTCGCCTCAAGTCCAATAAGAGTTTTATGAACCATACAAAAGCCATCTCGTCAACATATCCTGAAGCAGAAAGGACGGCCAGATGGAGAAATGAGATAAGCAGTACCTCCAGCTGGGTGCCGAACGAGTCACTCCCATCTGGTCATAATGAAAACATATCCGGTTTGGCGAACACTATACAGACTCAGGACAGGAATAGGACGAAAGAAAGATAACCTAATAAAATGGGGACTGCTAGATAGCGCAGACACCTTGTGTATATGCGGAGAAGAATAGACAATGCAACACATCATCACATGCACAGCCTGCTCCCAAATCTGCAATACTTTTTGTGTAATACTATTTTACCTTATTTATTATTATTATTTTACGTTTATTTAATGCTAATTTTATTTGTTTATTTTACGTTATACTACTACTATCATTATTATTATTCCTGTAATACTATGCGCCTGACACAAAGAAAAAAATAAATAATCATTATTATATTAAAGTTAATTATTAAATATGGGAATAATCAATGCAAAATAAAGCATGTACTAACATAGATAATAAGTTATTATTTTTATTGTAATTAAAAGAAAAATATATATTGTATTATTGTAATAACAAACACAAAATAACCAATATGAATATATTAATATTGTAACCACTTTTTTATATTATACTATGTTATAACACTGTATTAATGTAAATGCGAAAGCATATGTAAAAATGATATTATGTATTCAAAGATGAACGCTGTAACAATGTTGTAAGCAAAATGTATTATGAATCTGTATTTTGTGAAAATAAAAAGTTTTTAAAATATTTGTAAACATGTATAACAATTGTAAACAAGTTAAGTTTAACTTGAGTGTTTTATATATGTTTGTTTTAATTCAATAAAAGTGTTTCCGACCAGAAAAAGTAGAAAGTAGTAACTACCGTCGCGCAGAGCTGGTTCCGCAGATGGAAAGAAGTGAGAAAAAAGTAAAAACCATTGGCCAATATTCATTATTTTGATTAAACTTATTATGCAACATCATCGGGTACTGTTCATCGACGGTGCGGCGATGTTATCGTTATGACACTGACCAGTGTGTGTGTGTGTGTGTGTGTGTGTGTGTATTATTTTGAACGTTACAATTATTTGTTTTTATGGTAGACACAAACGAGAACGCGTATAAGTTATATGTCTGGAAACTAACTGAAGCGGGCGGTAACAAACACAACCAGCTGAACACGGACGCTTGCGAACAGGGATCTAGGACATAGGACAATTATTGGTCACCGCCAAAAAATGCCAAATGCAGACAATTGGCCACCGTCATAATTGTATACACGGTCAATTGGTCCCCAGATAATAAAAGTTAAATACAAAATATAATTCAAATAATAATAATAAATAATCAATGCCCAGTATAATATTAACTACTCCCGTGACCCTGAATAATGGTTTCCACGATTTATTATTTTACTTAACGTTTTTCTACAACCACCATATAAATCAAAATTGACGATTGCGGCGGTGGCGGCGACCTTGTCATATATTGACCGATGATATACCTAATAAATGAAAAATACATACGTTTTTAATATTTTTATTTTATTTCGTAAAAACCTACACTGGTCCCAACAGGCCTGGAACCTTACCGAAAAGAACCGGTTTTGGAACCGGAACCTTTTGCATATTGGGAATCGAAACCTCACCGAAACCCTAATTTAAATTAATTTTAATACCAGAACCTCACCGGAACCCTTATTTAAATTTATTTTAAAACCTAAACTTTACCGGAACCTTAATTGATCCAATTTGATAATTGAACCTAAATATAACAATTAAATTCTTTCACTTTACAATATTTTTTACATATGTATAAAACCAAAACGGGCAACGAATTTTACATTTTTTTGAGAACTGAAAAGAAAAGAAAACCTTAATTTTTGTTTTTCTGGGAACCGAACCAGAACCAGAACGGAAATTTTAGTTTTTCTGAAAACCGAACCGGAACCGGCACCGTAAAATCACCAAGATTCTAGTCCCTAGGTCACAGTCTATTACGCGCTCCAACAATATGGACTTAACGAGTGAAAACAATGAATACCATGTGTCCGCGTGTAAAAACCAAGTCAACGGAGATGAATACTAGTGCATGTGCGTAATAATATTTGGTACTAACCTTGAAGACATAGCGTGATTGAATGTTCAGCGTCGGGATTAAAAAATCAACCTCACGGCTCCCCGAAAAATGAACTGCGTGACAACTTGAACAACGACGAATGCTTCAGTGGTAATGCAATTTGGTTAGGAATTTTGAACTGGTAAAGTTAAGACGATGGTCAATCGACATTCAATTCCATCGGCGGACTAAACACGGTACGACAAGCCACCACGCTTTTATACAACGCGGCTACCTTAGCGCTCCTAGCCACCGACGCCGCTACCATCACCGCCACCGCTATCTCTTCATCCTCCCCCCATCACCACCACCACCACATCATATCGGTTCCCTACCACTACACTACTTCACCACTATAACACACCTTCACATCACTACTCTTACAACTAAGAGGCCACCGACGCTGATACCACCGTCGCCACCGCTAAATAGTTGTTTCTATTATATGTAAAGTGCGCACACGTCATGACATACATAATATCACAGAACAATATAGAAGCGACACTCAATCAGCTGGTCAGGTTATATGCAAATTAACATCTTATACTATAAAAAAAATGGTTACTTTCGGTTATTATGTTTTTGATATTAATGTTACATAATTAATTATATTACTAGTAGTCATCTACGGTGTCGCCTAAATCATCATAATATGTAGATAAGTGGTTCTCGACCTTTGTGTTGGCAATTTTCATGAAATTCTATAAGTATATTCAGTAGGTCTGAGAGAGTAAAATAAACTATTTTTCATACCCCTATGTTGAACCTGGGTATGTGCCCAATCGGAGATTTTGAAATTGGTGGAATAGAGGGAACTTTTTGTTTATAAATGGTTCCTATGGGTTAGGTTAGTTATTTTAATAATAATTAATGCTTTCTCATCGTTAGTTAAAATATTATAAATAACGTACATAAGCATAGATGAAGTTTTTTTGTCACACACAATAAACAAGTCGCGCGAGTGTATAAAAAAATAATAAATACAATGATTTGAAAGGAATGATTACCTGGTGGTTTAGAAGGTTGTTGTGAACGTTTTTTTTTTTAAATAAATTAATTTCAGAAATCTTTTCAGATTCAGTAATATTAATGTTTGTAAAGGCCCATGATTGGATTTTCCATCAGTGCCTCAAATATATAAAAATAAATGTCTCCTAACAAATAGAATGTTTCAGCGAGATTTTAAAAATTATTAAGCCTGGGCATAAACGAGTTAAAAAGTTAAAGTTAAGTTAAAAGTTAAGTTAATTTTAACTTATTAACTTAACTTTTTAAAATTTAATTTTCATTAACTTAATTTTTAACTTAACTTATTTTTATTGAAATTAACTTAATAAATAACGAGTTACTTTCAATCAAATTCAAGTTAAGTTAATTTATAAATAATAAAATAATAAATAGGTATAATAAAATTATTAATATTAACCATTTACTAGAATAGGAAATTAGAAATATAGTTAAATTTATTTATTGTTCGAATAAGCAGAATTCTTCAAGAAAAATACATATAGCAATAGCCATATAGGTATATATTATATTATAATATAATATATATAGGTAATAATATAATATGTATAAAGATATACCATACTATACCCATTACCCAGTATGGACTGGGCATACTGCGACATACGGGCGTATTGTAATGATAACATTATAACAATAATAATAATTTATAAATACTAATAATTAGTATAATAATAATATATTGTCATATTGATATAGATTATAGATACAAATCACTAATCAGTAATCACAAATGTACAATTCTCAAGAACATATTAATGATATTATTATAAAATATTTTCGCCATAAATAACTAAAATAAGTTATTTTTAAATTAAAACCAATTGGGTTATGTTCATATATATATTTTATATTTCAAATGTTTATATTTATAAACAGCCAATATTGTATATAGACATAACATAGCTTTCTTGGGTTCACTAATTCACATTTCACTTTTAGTTCACGGCTCCTATCAGCACGCAAGAATAGAATATTCTATATAAAAAACGCTTACATCCAATCTCATACAGCAATTCCTTCTTCAGCTCATGTGGGACGTTTATTCAGCGCCGGAGGTCAGTTATTTAGGGTAATACGGAATTGGTTCCCGGGGTAAATTAAGTATACGAATTGGTTCCCGAAAAAAAGTACTTATCAGTATACAATTGTTCGAATTAGTTCCCAAATAAAAGTTTATCGACAAAAATATTATAAAATAGAAATACGGCCAAATTTTGAACTTACAATTCGTTAAAAATGTACGTTGTAAATTCATAGCACATTAATTTATATTAGGTACCTATTTGGCTATTTTATTATGACTTATTATGATAGGTAGGTCCATTATTGCAGTTAGGAAAAAATATTATTATACACTTGTATTCTATTGCAAGCACAAATACGTAATACGTTTGAGTATGTACTGTGTAGAGTATAATAATATTATATTATGTATAATATAGACTGAGCAACATTTTTAACCATACCTAAGTATTCTAGACAGTCCTAATAATCTGTATAAAATGAAAATTGTTGCTGGTTGAATATAATATTTTAATAGTTTGAAAAGTTAATTTAACAAATTTGTGTTTTCATGAAAGCATGTTGGAAGTGGGAACTAATTCGTACGTTACCTATAGACAACCCATGGGAACCAACTCGTATGTTACCTGTAGACAACCCAGGAACCAATTCGACAATTGGGAACCAACTCGTAGTCGTCCGTTATTTAATAAGCGAAGAGGTTCAATGGCGGATAAAAACTTTGAGATGACTCTTTTGCTAAAATGTAATAAATATTTTACCGAAGTATAAAGTCCATTCCCTGAAATAGTATTCAGAGTTTAATATTATTTAATTAAGTCATTCCTAAATAGTAAATAGTAAATACCATGTTATTTTTATTTAATAATTTACAAAAAAATGTTAATGGTATTAATACCTATCTGTATTAATATTTATTTGTATTAATAAATCAAAAGATTGTATTTATTTCGGCATTTTGTATGCTTTTGGTACCTATTACATAATTATATTCATCAGTACCTATAATAATTTAATTCTATGTATAGAAAAGCTATTGGCTATTTCCTGTGTTCAATAATATTTATGATTTTTATGATTTTATACCATATTACTGGGTATATAATATAGATATTTAAAAAAAAAAAAATAACTTAACTTAAGTTATTAAGTTAATTGAAAATGTTCATATAACTTTTAACTTAACTGAGTTAAAAAAAAAATCAGGTTAACTATTAACTTTAAACTTTTTTAAAAGTTTTCCATCAACTTAACTTAACTCAGTTAAATATTTTCATTATCTTGCCCAGGCTTTTAAATTAATAGTTATTAGTTGTAGTATTATATTTGTAGGTTATAGGATCAAAACGTAAACAAACAACAAACCGTTTATTTTAAAAAATTTAGTGTTGATGTTGTAAATGATTACCTGGTGGTTTAGAAGGTTGTTGTATACGTTTTTTTTTTTTAAATCATGGGCTTTTACAAACATTAATATTACTGAATCTGAAAAGATTTCTGAAATTTATTTATTTAAAAAAAAAAACGTTCACAACAACCTTCTAAACCACCAGGTAATCATTTACAACATCAACACTAAATTTTTTAAAATAAACGGTTTGTTGTTTGTTTACGTTTTGATCCTATAACCTACAAATATAATACTACAACTAATAACTATTAATTATTAAAATCTCGCTTAAACATTCTATTTGTTAGGTGACATTTATTTTTATATATTTGAGGCACTGATGGAAAATCCAATCATGGGCCTTTACAAACATTAATATTACTGAATCTGAAAAGATTTCTGAAATTTATTTATTTAAAAAAATAAACGTTCACAATTAACTAAATTAATTTTTATAAAATTATAATATTTTGATGATGGTATCTTATTAATATCAAATGGATAAAACTTTAATAATATTTTTCTTATAATACTAATAAAACAATAATACATTGTCCATAAAATGATATTCTTATATATATTTTTATTTATACTATCCAAAGAATATTAACATATCATAAAATTGAAAATAATTTACTAATGTACTTCTGACGGCCAAATAGCATTTTATTAGTGTAACACAAATTGATTGTTCAACGGTTTGATAGTAACTGACTAAATGTTTTAAATTAATTATGTCTTAAATACTATCGTGTCTGGCAAATTAATAAACCACTTTGTTAAACGTTTAACTTTTCTCTATAAAATTGAGCACATACCCAGGTTCAACATAGGGGTATGAAAAATAGTTTATTTTACTCTCTCAGAACTACTGAATATACTTATAGAATTTCATGAAAATTGCCAACACAAAGGTCGAGAACCACTTATCTACATATTATGATGATTTAGGCGACACCGTAGATGACTACTACTTACTAGTAATATAATTAATTATGTAACATTAATATCAAAAACATAATAACCGAAAGTAACCATTTTTTTTATAGTATAAGATGTTAATTTGCATATAAAAACAACAAACAAATGAATATTTAAAAATATAAGTCGAGTGTTTTTTTTTAAATCATAGTAACAATACTTTTCAATTTCATTTCTGTCTTGGACTTCTACTGTAGCCATGTCGTGGCCTTTGAAGACGTATTTGTATAAATACAAACATTTAAAATCGTCAATTATCGTTCAAACCGAACGCGGCGACGGCTAAAAAGAATTAATATTAATATAATAAAATAAATAATTCACGAAAAAAAAATCGAAAAAAAAGAATTTCGAATTATCACGGCCGCCGCAAATTTACACAATCCGCCGCGGCCGGTATAGAACGCTCCACCGCCGGGTAACCTGCCTAACGCCCTAATCCTACTTACCTAGCCGCTGAGATGAGAATAGGAGTGAAATCAATGACTCTTAAGGCGTCTCGCCGCCGCCGAGGAGAATCGCGAACGCTACGGCGGCTTTTTTCGTCGATTTTAGTCGCCCGCGGCACTCGCCGGGAACGAAGTAGGGGCGGGCACCGTTGGTAAATTTAGCGGGGATTCCGAATACGTCGGGAGCGGGGAGGTGAGACTTTCGGAAGACGGGTAAAACTCGATTTTTCGAACAAAAAGCGCGACGACGGCGCGATCTCCGCGGAGAAACGGTCGTGACGAAAAAAGCGCACGTACCGGTGGCCGTTAAATGAGGCGGGGAAGGCGAATAAGGCGAGAACGGAGAGCCGGGAGGTCCAAAAAACGGGTAAACGTCGATATTTTGGAAAAAAAGTGTTAAGGCGCGGTGATAAGGAGCGGCGTTTGAGCGTTTGCTCCAAGGGTTGGTTTTCCGTTCCAACGTTCCACTATAGCTAGGGGGCGCCACACGTTTAGATATATAGAAGATTAGAAGATTATTGGTGTCCTTCTTGCCTCTTGGCATTAATAAGTATTACGTCGTTTCTGTGTTAATGAGTTCATACTACAGTTCGAATGTATTTAAATAGGTACATTTAAATATTCAATAAATATTATATCATTACATATCGAGCAAATTGTAATCATGTTATCAGAATTTTACGTATTTTATGGTCTTTTAACCTTTACATGGATAAAATTCCTATGGGAACAGTACTTAACCCTAAGACAGGTAAATTATTTCATTTTGAAATCTCATTTCATCAAAAAATCCAATATTTTAGAAAAATGTCTATGTATTCATTATTATTATATAATTTCTACGTACAATTTAAATTTTTCGAAGAACCCATTTAATGTGAAAAAAACAGCACAAATGTTTACTTAATACTTTACTTATTAATGTAAAACCTTCTTATAGAGACGTGTGTATAAAACTACGGACAAAATACCTAAAAGATTAACTGGTGTACTAGATGTGGAAACATTTAACAAGGCAAAGTCTTATAGCATTGACAAAAATACGTTTAGTATTGCTGAAGAATGGTTACTCATAATTTTTTCAACTGTAAGTAAAAATATTAATAAATAAATTATTTTTCGTCTAAAATTGAAATTATTAATTATATAATTTGTATTTTTGATCCAATTGATACTAATTTAGATTTTCTTTAAAAGGAAAATAATCTATTTTTTTTAAATTACATCCACATTTTGATGTACTACAACTGAATACCAAACATAGAAAACAGGTTTAATAAAAATTAATCTATCTTCCAGTATTAGGAGGAATTCAGTGTTATTAGCGTTATAACTTATTCAAACTAAGTCTATAACGATATAAAGAATATCATTATTTATGGTTAATTAATTAAAAATAAAATAGGTAATATTTTATATGAGTATATTTATAAATAAATCATCGTCAATTTAATTGAAACTTATAACAGACGGTTATTATCACAATATTGGATACATAACGTAATATGTATCCTGTACCTACTCTTCGCCCACCGGGCATTAATAATAATAATAAATTAATATGCTATATGAAAGCTATTGTTATAGGTATAATGTATAAAACAAACAGTCAATAGATATTATGGTTTTCCAGACTTTATAAGCACTTTTTTTAAACTTATATAGTTAAAGTACATGGGTATTATGAATTATTTTAATAAATAAAACATAGTTAGTTTTGAGTTTGGATTAGTGTATTTTATTTTTTTATAAATCCTGTATACTAAACTCCATTAATATTTGAATGCTTAACCACCCAGGTATTTTATAAAATGGTTAAGCCGTCAACAAGATATGCTTTAAGAGTAATAAAACAAAAAAATGTCTAAACCAATAAATTCTTACATTACACTCATTTAATTTTTGACACATTCACAGAAATAAATTCCCTTGTGGAGGAAAGAGCTTCTTTTTATTATTTGAGTTTAGAATCTATAGATTTATATATAATTAACTATAAAGTATTATTACCTACTAAATTATTTATATGTTATTTATAATGTATAGTGTTTCATCTGTTTGAATGGATACACATCACTATGGAATTTCAGCAAATATTGTTTGATTCCGACTTTTTTTCATGGCAATGAATTTATAACCAGTTACCTATTTCTTCAATGTATGGAAACCCTATTCATAGTAATGTATTTGCCAAAGTTA
This sequence comes from Nasonovia ribisnigri, assembly GCA_027563435.1. Lineage (NCBI taxonomy): Eukaryota > Metazoa > Arthropoda > Insecta > Hemiptera > Aphididae > Nasonovia > Nasonovia ribisnigri. The sequence goes on from JANEHU010000508.1 coordinate 23,485, forward strand.
GCATATAGCACTTTTATTATTGAGGAAAAACATGGTTTTAACAAACAAGTAATACACAAAATAAGATACCTAAAATACAACATTTTTATTTATATATTTATAAAATTATTTATATTTTTACTTTTTACTAGAATTTAAATTTGTTCGCTAAACAGGAGATCAAGACATTTTTAGTTCGTCAATTGATTATATTATTAGTAACTCTTCTAGCAATCATTATTGTTGGATTGGATGGAAATTATTCCTATATCTGGTTATTTCTTTGTCAACAAGTATTTTTTATTTTGAATGAATGTCCAGAATTTATTGCTCTATTGTTCAATAAGTATACACCATTACCGGATGGTGTTTTGAAGACTAAAATTGTGAAGCTTGCAAAGCGAGTCAAATTCCCTCTTTGCAAAATTTATATTGTAAAAGGTAAATTATTTTAATAATAATAAAAAATGATTTAGCAATAATTTTAGTATGTAAGCAAACTATTGTAAAACTATATTTCTTGTATTAAAAATATTAATTATTATTATTGTTAATTTGTTTTTAATTTTTTATCTTCCTTTTTGATTTTAGATTCAAAGCCACAAACTCATAGCAATGCATATATTTATGGATTTTTCAATAGAAAGTATATTGTTCTGTATGATACATTTCTAAAAGATAGAAATGATATTATGGATAACAAAACAAACATAGAAGAAAATTCCCAAGATGATAAAACCAAAGGAAAAGGAAAAGTTATGAATGATGAAGAAATTTTGGCAGTCTTAGGTCATGAACTTGGTCATTGGAAACTAAATCATATTTTATTTAATTTTATAATATCTCAGGTATTTTTGTGTTTTTGGTATAAAAGTAGATTTTTGTTTAATACTGCAATGCCTTTTTGTTTCAGATATTATATACATTTATTGTGTTTATTGTCTTTGCATTGCTGTACAACAATTCAATGCTATATCGAGAATTTGGATTTGATGAGTCAACCCATCAAGTTATCATTGGTCTATTAATTATTTATCATCATGTGTTTTCTCCATTCTACTCAGTTATATCATTTCCTATAAAAAAACTTAATAGAAAATGGGACTTTCAAGCTGATGCTTTTGCTAAACAACATGTACGGGCAAAGACACTTAAATCTGGATTAATACGTTTACACAATGATAACTTAGGATTTCCAGTATATGATTCTCTATTCTCAACTTGGAATCACACTCATCCTCAACTATTGGAAAGATTGGGATAAATCTATAAATACTGAATATTCAATGTTAAACTAAAAAGTACTCACTATTCCGATTTAAATTATAAGTGGATAAATCATTTAATCCTACATTTTGTAATATTGATCATTGCATTATAAAATAAATATTAATTAAAAATATTTGTCTCTCTATATCTTAATTATTTTAATATCTAAAACATTAGACTTCCTTCTAATATAATTCACAAAAGAAAAATAATTTTAACTCATATTACAACATATTTGATTAAATTCCATAAAATATATAAATGCAATAGTTTTGTAACAAACTAAATTTAACAAGTTTCAAAAAAAATAAATATTCTTCTTACTAAGGAACCGACAAACAACATTTTACATAATATAAATAACTAACCAAAATAACATGGCAAACAGGGGTGGCTGGGAGGTGGTAATCTGATAATGGATCTTCGATCCAACGCGAACAGTGTACTGGAAACTTTTTGACATTTTTTTAATTCATCAACAACTATTTTTTGGAATGACTATATTGAATTGGATGAGATGTTGTCAAAAAAATATTATATTCTGGGCTCTGGAATCAAAACATCTTATAAAATGCACTCAGTAAAGTCACACAGGCGTTTCTCAATCCAATCACGACGATTCTGCAAAAATATATTACTAGTAGTCATCTACGGTGTCGCCTAAATCATCATAATATGTAGATAAGTGGTTCTCGACCTTTGTGTTGGCAATTTTCATGAAATTCTATAAGTATATTCAGTAGGTCTGAGAGAGTAAAATAAACTATTTTTCATACCCCTATGTTGAACCTGGGTATGTGCTCAATCGGAGATTTTGAAATTGGTGGAATAGAGGGAACTTTTTGTTTATAAATGGTTCCTATGGGTTAGGTCAGTTATTTTAATAATAATTAATGCTTGCTCATCGTTAGTTAAAATATTATAAATAACGTACATAAGCATAGATGAAGTTTTTTTGTCACACACAATAAACAATTTGCGAGTGTATAAAAAAATTATAAATACAATGATTTGAAAGGGAACTGAGAATTGAAAAATTATTAAATTTGCAGTAAAACTGCCTATACAAAATTCCTTCAAAAAATAAATGTTTACATTTAATGAAATACAGAATGTATTATTAATTTAAATATTAAAGTAGTATGAATTCAGGGTCCTGAGTTAATTTTTACAACGAATATGAAAAATGTTTAACCTTTCTTCATTGTAACCAATCTCCCTATAATTTTATAGAGAAAAGTTAAACGTTTACAAAGTGGTTTATTAATTTGCCAGACACGATAGTATTTAAGACATAATTAATTTAAAACATTTAGCCAGTTACTATCAAACCGTTGAACAATCAATTTGTGTTACACTAATAAAATGCTATTTGGCCGCCAGAATTACATTAGTAAATTATTTTCAATTTTATGATATGTTAATATTATTTGGATAGTATAAATAAAAATATATATAAGAATATCATTTTATGGACAATGTATTATTGTTTTATTAGTATTATAAGAAAAATATTATTAAAGTTTTATCCATTTGATATTAATAAGATACCATCATCAAAATGTTATAATTTTATAAAAATTAATTTAGTTAATTGTGAACGTTTATTTTTTTAAATAAATAAATTTCAGAAATTTTTTCAGATTCAGTAATATTAATGTTTGTAAAGGCCCATGATTGGATTTTCCATCAGTGCCTCAAATATATAAAAATAAATGTCTCCTAACAAATAGAATGTTTAAGCGAGATTTTAAAAATTAATAGTTATTAGTTGTAGTATTATATTTGTAGGTTATAGGATCAAAACGTAAACAAACAACAAACCGTTTATTTTAAAAAATTTAGTGTTGATGTTGTAAATGATTACCTGGTGGTTTAGAAGGTTGTTGTGAACGTTTTTTTTTTTAAATAAATAAATTTCAGAAATCTTTTCAGATTCAGTAATATTAATGTTTGTAAAAGCCCATGATTTAAAAAAAAAAAACGTATACAACAACCTTCTAAACCACCAGGTAATCATTTACAACATCAACACTAAATTTTTTAAAATAAACGGTTTGTTGTTTGTTTACGTTTTGATCCTATAACCTACAAATATAATACTACAACTAATAACTATTAATTTTTAAAATCTCGCTAAAACATTCTATTTGTTAGGAGACATTTATTTTTATATATTTGAGGCACTGATGGAAAATCCAATCATGGGCCTTTACAAACATTAATATTACTGAATCTGAAAAGATTTCTGAAATTTATTTATTTAAAAAAAAAAAACGTTCACAACAACACTTCTAAACCACCAGGTAATCATTTACAACATCAACACTAAACTACCAGCAAAGTGTCGCTTCTGTATTGATCTGTGCTAAATCGGTTGTGTGTTATAAAAATTTTACAATTTTACCTCGATAGTTATTCAAAAAGCAGAAAACAATGTAAGTATATTTATGATGTACGAGTTTGCGTAGCGCTCGTCAATAAATAAATTCTTCTTATCATAATAGCGTCGGGTAACCGGAGACTTGACGACCGGTCGCTTTATTCGTATCGGGCAGTCTGACGTGCTCCCCAATTTCGAACGACAGACGTTTTGTGACTTAAGCTTCACACTCTAGCTTTTTTTCTCACCCTATTTTCCGTCTCAAATTTGGTATTTCATAGTGACATCACACTCATCTATTTTTAAATGTCTCGTTAAAATAATCAACATTTTCAAGACTGCAGCTGTACAACAGTAGGTAGTCCTCCATAATACGACTGTTTATCTCGAACATTAAATTTACAAGCATAATTGACACTCCTCAACAGTCAATGCGCTTGATAATTATTATCATTAACCATAGGCATTCGCAGGATTTAACCGCAAATGGAGCATAATTATTAAATGAAGCAGCCCATCCTATACAATTCTCAAAATAAATTTTGAACAGCCAAAGTTATTAAAATAAATGTGCGATACACAGCTGGTAGTTCGTGTTATTGTTACTATGGTAGCTATAAAAATATAATTAATAATTTTGACAAGGATCCTATTTGTTGTAAATTAGGAACGAATGTACAATGTAAGTAACAATTATCCAATGGAAAAATTGTTCAAATCCATTTTAACTACTTATATTAAATAATGTATCGCTTGTCCTTAAATTACTGAACTGAGCCCAAACTATACTTTTGAATTAAATGGCAAAACAAACTTTGTAGTGTCATGTCAAACCAAAATAACTAACGACTATCGAGTAAGGAGTAGGACCATAAATTATGGAATTTGGAACTTTTTGTTTGAGTTCGGTTCGGTTAGGTTATCAGGTTATCCTTGGGCAAATTCAAATACATTGATGGGCCTGGGTGTAGGCTTTGACCTTGTTCATATTATTAACGTCTTGTAAATATAAATATAAATCATATAAATCAACTAAATAATATTGTGTACACAACAGTGTTGATAATGTTTAATATTTGATTATAAACTAATTTGGTACACATTTTAATTTTGATAATTTTTAAACTTCAATTATTACTATAAAATGTTTTGTATTATAGAATTTTACTGCAAAATGGAAAATTTCCATTTTGAACCAAAATGGTGGAGTGGAACATTATAATATCAAAGATGAATCTCTAGCAAGAATGTCAAACGATTATTGTCGTAGACATGTAAGTATAGACTATTAAAAAATATTTTATTTAACTGTAACGATTATAGTTCCGATGACTGAATTTAGACTAAGCAACCATAAAATATTTTAATTAAATAACTATTTATAAATACGTATTTCATCAAGAATTCACTTGAAATTGATTACACGGTGAAAACTTCGCTTTTAGTATTTTTGTTCTACCGTATAGCTTTCTTCACTGACTCTGCAATATACCAATCTACTTAAATAAGGTTAACAAAATATTAATTGATGTTCACAAACTTTTCGTAAATTAACTCAAACAATGAATATTATCAATATTAAATATTATACATATGAAATCAGTTCATAATACATTTTGACATGATACATATTGTGATTTTGACATTTATTATGCCACTGATTTTTGTGTCCTCCACATTACATCATTGAGATAAATAAATATGGTTTTTATGTTACGCTTGTACATAGTTGATCGCAATACATTCGTTTTATTCTACACATTTGTTTTGTCCATTTACACAAATAAGATTCACCAAGTTGAAATGATTTGCTGTAAAAAAATAAATTCAACTAAGTGTTCTTTTAGTTGTTCTATTATGTACTTATTTCTATATAATAGTATAAAAACTCCAGAATAGTTAATTATAATAACTATGTAATCTAGAAACCTAACTGTTGTCATCATATGAACTGAGATAATACAAAATACTGTATAATTATTCATACTGGTTGGGCATTATTTTCCAGTGTCGGTTAACACATGGAGACTACCTGCAATTTCAGTAAATAATTCTGATAACAACACTTTTTTGGTAGGATTAAGTTCAAAATTAAAAACAATAATTTTAAAATTTCAAAATTGAATGAACTTTTTATTTTATTTAATGTTTTCTTTCTGATTTTTAAATTTAACCTCTATAACCTAAACTGATTAAAGTTACTTACTACCTACATTTATTGTCTGTATGGCCTGTATTAACCAAGTCTATGTGCTGAGTCTATTTACAACTATAATTTAAATATTTTTAAATTAATTTAAAATGTATAATATGTTTTAGTGTTTATCTATAGACTCTGTGAAGTTCAGGTACAACGGTTTTGTAGTTTCTGCGGTTGATACTCCAAGGACTCTAGGATTAAAGCTCGAAGACACCCTGGAAATATTCATTCCACAGATTGGTGGTTGATTTAGTTATGAATTATACAATGTGTAAAATATTTTATTTATCATAAATAAATAGTAATAAAAGCTAGTATGTTGTTTTATATGTGATGACAAATTAAATATTTTAGAATTTCTAATGAGTATTAATATCAAAACAAATATAATTTAATAATACAATATTATATTATAATTTTTAAGTGGAGTATTGCAAGAATTAATAACAATAATAGATAGTGTATGACAAGATAATATTTTATACTGGGATTTGGTTACGTGCTTTTTCTTCTGGTAACTACATACTTCTGATACCTTATTTTATAAATCTTATTTCAAAAGTGAAAGACTAACAAAAAAATGATCTAATATAGTTACAATTATTGTCCTACTCTAGTAAGCCCAATTAAGCTTTTTTATAAATATAACTAGTGACCCTAATTAGACACATCACTAAGTTATTATAGACATTATAGATACCTATCTTAATACGTGTTCTAACTACCGCTTTTGGGATAAAAACAATGAAGTTTTGTTGTCACACACAATAAACAATTTGCGAGTGTATAAAAAAATTATAAATACAATGATTTAAAAGGGAACTGAGAATTGAAAAATTATTAAATTTGCAGTAAAACTGCCTATACAAAATTCCTTCAAAAAATAAATGTTTACATTTAATGAAATACAGAATGTATTCGTAATTTAAATATTAAAGTAGTATGAATTCGGGGTCCTGATTTAATTTTTACAACGAATATGAAAAAAGTTTAACCTTTCTTCATTGTAACCAATCTCCCTATAATTTTATAGAGAAAAGTTAAACGTTTAACAAAGTGGTTTATTAATTTACCAGACACGAAAGTAGTTAAGACATAATTAATTTAAAACATTTAGCCAGTTACTATCAAACTGTTGAACAATCAATTTGTGTTACACTAATAAAATGCTATTGGGCCGCCAGAATTACATTAGTAAATTATTTCCAATTTTATGATATGTTAATATTATTTGGATAGTATAAATAAAAATATATAGAAGAATATAATTTTATGGACAATGTATTATTGTTTTATTAGTATTATAAGAAAAATATTATTAAAGTTTTATCCATTTGATATTAATAAGATACCATCATCAAAATATTATAATTTTATAAAAATTAATTTAGTTAAGAATAAAAGTAGCCATAATTTTTAACTTGCAATTTCTTTAGAAACTGTAACAAATTTGAATTAATTGAATTTCAACAAATTCTAATAAACCTGCTCACTATATTAATATTTATAATTAAAGTTAAAAATACATGTTGACATACCTAATAAATATTGTATTTCCTAAATTAGAATTCCTAATGTTTCATCCCTACTACCTACTATCAATATACACTTTGTACACATGGCATCATTTTGGCTTTTTTTCCATCTATAATATAGACAATTGTATATACCAACTCATTATTACGACGGTTCAAGTATACATAGATATAGTTATGAAATTTTAATAAAAAACAGAAATAATAATAAAACAAATTTAAACTATATTTATACTTTATAGTTTATAGGTTTCATTTATTATACACTTGATATAATTTTAATAAGTATAATATGTATAATAAATATATATTTTATATAATTTTGATCGCCTTTTGCTTGACTGTGTTGTTTGTTGGTTTTTAATTTGCCTTGTTATTAAATTTTTGCACCTGCAATGATAGTTTTTATTGATTGTTCTACGTCTATTGTATTGTAATTTTGAAATTTTCCAATACTATTAATTGATTCTGAATCAAATTAAATAAGTATATTTCTTTAGAGAATATTATAACTACATTTTCTATCTGTCTTTAAATCTCACTATAAAAAACATTAAACTCATTAATATTATGAAAAAATCAAATTATAAAACTAACCACTGGCCGTTAAAAGAACTTTAATTTTAATTGAGTTATTAGTTACTGTAAGGTTAGTTAATAGTTAAAAGTTTTTGAATTTATCACCATCAGCTGATTTTTTGGACAGTATAGTTTTAGATTATGCTTTTTATCAGTAAGAACTGATGGTGAATATCAAGTGCATCTTTTTATTAACATTTGGTAAAACAATATTAAATTAATGTTTTAAAACTAAAACTACCTTATGATTGGGGTGAACAATTATAGGAAATCTAGGTACTGAACTCAAGTTTAAATTCATTGGAAATAATGAGAAATATTTTTAAAAAAATGTTTTAACGTATGCTTAAAATAAGAAGTAACATTTTTGTTGTAGTGTACTTACATAATTTTGTTTATCAATATTTACATAACTGTGGGCTGTGAGTGATACTGTTTTTTGTTCAGAATAATTATTATAAGTACAATATTATATATTTAATCAGTGAATAACAAAATGGTGTTAAGTAAAACAAAAATTTGAGATTACCTGTTTCTTTGATGATTTAAATCAATACATTCATAATATATAATTTATTAATCAACTTAAAATTGGTTTAATGTTATAACAAAAAAAAAAGTTTTTAAGGGGCCTGATAGGAAGGACATACAGTATAAATTGTGTAAGCCTACATTAGTAGCTGGAGCGGTTCCTGCGTTTTCCTAAATTTACCAAAATATTAGTGATAAAACTGTGAAAAGATAGCAACCTAAACTGAGTATTGCTTCAACAAAAAAAACTAAACTACAGCTGTCTGAAGTATATTTTTATATTTGAAAATATGTAGATACAGTGCCAGCTTGTGTGTCGCATTCGATAATTATTTTTCCTAAATAATATTTTTTAAACCTGATTTCTTCATATTATTATGTTCCCAATGAACTATATATTTTTTTAAGTGCTCTAAAAATCATTGAAAAATTACAAAAATATGGTCCTACCAGAGCACAGTAATATGAAAACATCATACTTTAATAATATTGTATAGAAAAAAATATATTGCAATTTGTAAGTAATAAATGAGTTTGGTTAAATTCAGGAAATGCTAATTGAAAGTGAAAATTATTTATTGCCAGAGTTATTTAATAGTTCACCACAACTAGGTTTGGTGAATGATAATGTTCCAAAATGTACAATTAAAGAGACATATAATGTTCACTTGCAGGATGCAAATAATGTAGAGCTTCTAGGAAGTATGTGGAATTTGCATTATAAACAAAATAAATGCTAATTAAAATGTATATTTTGAATGATCCTTTTTTTTTTTTGCTTTCTATGCTCTGGCCCTTTAGATTTTAATATTCTAAAAATTGGTCCTCTAGTGACTTTAAGCTGCCCATCTCTGGTGTATACCACAGGTATTTATGATAATCATATTTTAATATTTAAATTAATTTTAAATAATAAAACAACATTTAGTTATGGAAATAGAATTTATGATTCTATTAAACTCTTAAGTACATAAAAATTATTAGGTATTGTGACATGTATTTTTAAAATAATAATTAATACAAGTTAATGCATACAAATAAATCTATAAATAAATAACAACTAAAACTATATGAAATCAACATTAGTAAATATTTATAATATTAAGGTAAGAGCACGGTCTTATATACAGGTCGGGCAACTCGCATTATAGTACAGTGTTAAGACTTTGAACCTTAATGGTTATATAAAATTGTCAAGAACACAGTGCGCGCCCTCTATCATTGAAATTAATATATATCGTTTTATACAAATAAGTACAGAGTGCAGCATTTCATAACGTAGTTATTATTATGATATTGTGTAGCCCAGTTGCACAGAGATATAAAACTATATACCTATATTTATATATCTGTGCCCAGTGACAATTTAATTTTGTACACAAAAACACGCTCTACGGGAATAATTTACTTTAGTATTTAATTTTAATTTTAATAATACACAAAACGTATACCTTTAGGCATTAATTCTACAACTAATATACCATATAAATATAAATAAAAGATACATAATAATATAATAACTCAAGTTTTACAAAATTTGGAAATTTTTTTTCTTTTTGAATTTTCTTTTAATTTTTCTTGATTTAATTGCCACGAGAATTGCCTCATGCGCATATTTAAGTAATACCGGATTGAATAAGCAATTTCATCTTTGTGTATGGAACATGGAAAATTCAAATTTTCATTGGCTAAAATATCTTCAACCGTATTGCTATACACATCAGGGTCATTTATATTGTTGGAAAAGTATGTTTCAATATTTGTGATGAATTTATAAAAGTTATAGTTTGGGTGCACTAATCTACCTTTAGATTTTAAATTTACTAATTCAGCTTCAGAGAAATTTGAAAAAAAATGTGGGTTTTTAAATGCCTCAATACAAATTGTACATTTTGTGGTTTTTAATATTTGTTTGCTTAGATATCCAACCAAATAGTAAATCAAGCATTCTTTGACTGGCGAGAGATTATAGTCATGCTCAAAAATATCAGAAAACTCCCAGTTTCCATCGTCAACAAGACCATTGATTTTTTTTTTTAAATCATCAAGTGCTGAGAAATCATTTTTACTCCCAAAAATATGTTTTATGTCACTGATGGTAATTAAAGGCGAAACTTCATTTTGCTGATCAATAGTACAATTTCCAAATTTTGGGGGTTTTAACAAATTGTACACAGATAAAAGTTTATACAGTTGCAAAAATGTCGGAGTCCCTGGGTGATCATTTGCACCTGCAGCAAGTCGAATAGTCCCAAAAAATTTCTATAAAAAAAAATTATACTTGTAATATAACACATAATTTGTACTAACTAATATATTTTATACTTCTAAATTATCTTGTGTAATTTTCCCTGTTAGTATATAACTAAAGTTAAACTCTTCGATCAAGTATTTTATAATTTCAATAGTTGAGTTTAAAGTGACTCTTAATCCTTCTGCTGTATTGTCTGATAAGAATTGATCTTGTTGCACTTCTCCAGTTTTAACTTTTAATTCCCAATTATTTAACCATAACAGTGATTCTTGTAATATCTGCGTTTATGTTAAAACATTGAATTATATTTTTTTATTAGAAACATTATTCACAATATAAATTTTTTAAACATAATCAATAAACATATACCAAGATAAGGTTAATTATATGACCTATGTTATTACAAAAACTAGGTATTTATTTAATTTACAAATATATGTGTTATAAAATAAGAATAAGGTGTATAATAAACACCTTATAATTATTCAATATTACCAATCACTTGGCCACAAAAATGATTCTTGCAATATTTGCATTTAAAAATGTAATTGAATTTATTGAATTCATTTTTACCAACACCAATTAAACATATAATTAACACACAATATCTATAAACTAATTACGACACCCCAAAGCAAAATTTAACACAAAACACAGAAAACACGTATTGAAGAATATTACTGCTCGTTCTAACCTTGTAATCATTGGATTCTAGGTTTACACATTGAAATGGAATTTTTCTATTTAAAGCGTCAAATATTTCATTGAAACGCAAACAAAAATTGATTGTTGAATCACAATCTTCTAAACCATTTATTTTTATTTTTTTTAACATTGTAAGACCGATTGCTACTGAATTACTTAATACCTTTTGAAATTGAAATTTAAATTATTTAAAAAAAACATGAAAAGAAAAAATAATATTAAAAATTTGAAAATGTTGAAGAAGGAATAAATAATAAATAAATTGTAATGTGCAAATGATTGTCCGTTAATTTAGGACACAATCGAAGTTTTGTATTACTTATCATTTTATCATAATCGTGCAAGATTTTAAAATGGGACCATTTCACTGGGCCTTCGACAGGATCAACCTGAACATATTATAATTAAAACAATAATATATACACAAAAAAAAAAAAATAATAATGATTTAATAATTTTATATGTACCACTAATTCATGTTTATTGTAGAGTCTATTTCGTACATTTTTAATCAGATGGCTTGTGTCAGAAAAGGCAAAAAATTTTCTTTTGGGGTCATTAAAATGTTCTATATGACTATTACAACTATTCAACTTTCCTGAAATACCCAGCTCAGACCAAACTTTTCGGTTAGTTAACGCACTATCTGAAATAAACCCATGTATAAAGGCTCCAGCTTTTTCTAAAAGAATTGTTGCTTTCATAAGTAGTTTGACCAAAGTTAATCCTTTAACAGGGCCACGGGAAGCAAACACAGCTATGGGTTGAGAATAATTATCTGCCAATGGTTGAAATAATAAAACAAGGCCATAATTAGCTAAGTCGTCTAAGGTAGTAGATTTTGGTAATTCAGTACAAACTTCATCCTCTTTTCCAAAATCTACTAGCCCAGAATATGAAAGTGTGCGCGATTTCACAGCTAGGTTCTCTCGTACACTTATTTCATCAAATACAATTAATCCATGTTTTTGCATTACATTTTTAGACTCAAGTCTTTTCTTGAACAGTTCAAAAAAATTATCATCAAAACCACAAGACGTGCTAATATTAGATAAATAATTCCTTACAGTTCTCACACAAGGCAATGGCATAATATTATTATCACGCAAAAAAGAATATCCAGATGGTGATTTTATATGAAGTAGCAAACACAGCATTATCCAGTTATCCGAATATCTATTACCACGAGAATCTTTACATTTTGAAGCAGCCAATATTTCACAAACTAGTAATTTGTGTGTGTGTGATGAAATTTTTTGTAATATAGACTCTTCATCCATATTTTCTATTTTTTTTTTATAATCTTCTATAATTGATTCAAGCTGATCAATTTTTTTCCCCAACTTTGTATTAATTCGTTGTTTTAAGCTGTTGCGTTTACGAAGAAGTTTTAAGTTTTCTTTTTTACTTGGGGTAACTTTCAAGGATATTCTCTTTAAAGGTTTGGATTTTCTTCTATATTTTTTATTGCTATTACGACAAAAGTTCAATAAAATTGTTTATTAAAATTTTGGAAATTAGAAATAACACAGTCAATCTTTATGTGATCAACATACTAATTAAAAAATAAAGCTTAGCTTTTACTTGGGGTAACTTTCAAGGATATTCTCTTTAAAGGTTTGGATTTTCTTCTATATTTTTTATTGCTAAACTAAAAAAAAAAACATTTATAACAGATATGTAAAGGTAGTCATTAACTAGTTAAAAAGTTAGTTAATTTTTTTTTAACTTTTTAACTTCACTACTTAGCCAATTTTCTTATCAACTTATGAACTTAACTAGTTTAATTGAAAGTTAAAATAACTTAACATTGCTGAATTTATTTAAAAATAATCCATAAAGTTAAAAATGTTTTAATTTTTTGTATTTAAGGTGTTATACTAAAATAAAAATAATCCAATAATATTATATTATACAAAAATTTTTGTTATTTTTTTATGAAATAATTTTGAAAATGGATATTTTCAATTACATTTGATAGGCATAATATTATATGACCATAAATTTCTATTTGATATAAACAAATTTTAGATTTGTAAAATTATTAATATTTAATTAGGATGTGTTAATTATTGTGTGCAATAAAATAGGTACATAAACTGTATATTACGACAAAAGTTCAATAAAATTGTTTATTAAAATTTTGGAAATTAGAAATAACACAGTCAATCTTTATGTGATCAACATACTAATTAAAAAATAAAGCTTTGCATTTTTTTAACTGAGTTAAGTTAATAATTTTATCCATATTAACTTTTAACTTATCGATTTTGTGTTCCCTTAACTTAACTTAACTTGAGTTAATTATCTTCATTAACTTGCCAACCTTTGCAGATATGATAATAATAAAAATAATTAGAATTTAGTTACATGATTAAAATTAGTCGGTGGGTTTAAACAGTTCTCCAATTTATTTTGTGCTCCTATATTATCTTCAAATACTGATGGTATACTTCCAGATTTGAGTCGAGGCTTTTTATATTCACTCTAAACACAACAAAAAAGTCAGTTAAACATTAAATTTTAGTGAGTTTTCTTGATAATGTTGTTAGTAATACTAAATAATTTTGAATGTTGAAATGGTAAAGGTGAACTTACCACACCAATAACAGTTCCTTCAGATACTAGTAACCGTTTTCGAACAATATCTTCTTCAACAAAATGAAAGCTGCATAAATACATACCACGTTTTATATCTACATACTTTTTACAAGCTTGTTGCCATTTAAAGAAATCCTCATCTTTCGTCGGAATAGTAAATAACAAACTAGATTTTAAACAGGTTTTAATAATACATTGTTTTTTTGGCATGATGATTAATATTTAATAGTTTGTATTGGATAAGGTGAGTGTACAAATTAAAAACAAAACAGACGATACAATTGTCAATTAGTAATGTATTGTAATATCACCACTAACAACTACAATGGTCAATGGTGTTATAATAAAAAATAATAAATAATAATTATTATTAATCATCAAAATGACCATATTATTATTTATTATACATTCATATTATATATTTTAAGACCGTGCTATTGAGACTGTGCTGCGATCCGTAAGGTTATATTGACAGTTCACGGTTTCAAAAAACTCCACTAGATAGCACTGCAAGTCTTTTTGACAATTCTACATAATCATTAAAAGAACGCGGCTCATGGCCAAGCTGCCCGACCTGTATATAAGACCGTGGGTAAGAGCAAAAGCATAACCTATTGGAATATTAGCAACATGCTGTGACGACGTAGAAATATTACTCAAAGATATTGATAATATTAAAATTTGTCCTAGATAGGTGGAATCTGGTCTAAAAGCTGTGAAATAACTTTAGAAGTATGAAGTGTAATGTGTGTTGTAGTCAACTTCAGTATAATGATAAAAGTTTAATTTACCATACACGATATTATTTAAGACATAATTATTTTAAAACATTTAGCCAGTTACTATCTGTTGAACAATCAAGTTGTGTTATTTTTTTCCGGTATATTTTTTTATTAAATGGTTTTTTCAAGAAGTTATTTTCAGTTTATTAAAAACCATGAAATTACAGATGTTTTCCAACGGTTTCCTATCATTAGTTTATTTAATACGAAATAATTCGTATCCAGCACATTCAGATTAAACCACATTTTTTTCGAGATTAAAATCATAGGTACAGTTAATTTCCATTCACTTTGTGTCAATAAATATTCGTTATCTGAATCTGATTTTATGTACACAGGTGTTGATGACATAGTCGAATGTTTTCTTCGTAAGCTTGTTCTATAAAAATGTATTATATCGATGTTATTAACATCCATTATTGACGTTTACTCGTATTTAAGTTCATACATTTATTTGTATACGTATAAAAAAAAAATCTTGAAAAATCGACTAGGTATATCAAAAAGAGCACTTTGCCTACAATATGATTACAGTATTGTTGTATCACAGTCAGTAGGTAGGTAATCAATAATGGTTCGACCTGTTAGCAAAAAAAATGTAATACATTGTGTAATACACTACTGTGGTATATTCTTCTCAGTCCTATATTGCTAAGAACAAGTTGTGAATTACTAGTGAATAGTGATCAATAAAGATTAAATGGACTACTAAATATGTTTATTGAACAGGATCAAGCATACAGTACCTATTATGAAGAAGTTATAGAATTTTTTAAAATATAAAATCTTATAAAAGGGAAAATTACCAAATTATAGGTATATAATAAGAAACATAAAACTTTTTCGAAATATTCTCTTTATAAATCTCAGACACAATGGTACGTGGTTTCCCCTCATCTGTTGGTCCAATACTCCGCTCGTCGATATTTTAAACACTTGTAACTCATAAACTAGTTACTACTCATCCTAAATTATTAATCTTTGTAAATACTCGGGAAAATATTCTGCTTTCGATAGTGAAGTTAAAACTATAATTTGGATTTAAAATTTACGAAAAATATAATTTTTACCATAAAAATGTCCTGTAAACTCCGAAAAAATGGTTGATAAAAACTTCGTTATTCAATTCGTTGCCGATGTATGAAACGCTAGGAAAGCGATGTATTAGAAAATTCAAAAGAAAAATGGAAAATAAATTTTGAAGGTTTTTGAGTCAACAATTAACGTTGAATTGACCTTAATATAAAATTACAATAAATTCGTGCAGAAGACCTACACCGCAGTAATGGTCACTTCAAAAACATATCAAGTAAATAATTTTAAATTAAAATATAAATCAAATTTATTAACTTTAATATTTTCAAAAACGTCAATGGATAAATATAGTTGTATAATAATTATACTTCTAATAATTATATTATTAATAGTCGCACGTTATAATATTATGGATTACCATATTATATTTTATTACACTATACAGAGTGCTTCAATCGTTTTGTACGTCGTCACCGTCGTAGGTATATCGTTTGAATCTATATACTATTCACATATTATTACATCGTGATTTAAACTCGAGTCCGATTTACGAACAGACGTGCGTTCATCTATACATGATATTAAATGTTATATATATATATTAAAATGTATAATATATTATATTGTACGAATATATCGCCCCTATATGGGTATATTATAACAATGTATGTCATAAGAAAATCGAGCGAGAGGTAATAATGTTCTTAAACGCGGCTGTGCGTACATTAGAGAATTACAATAATTTAATAATATTATATTAAATGCGAGCAGAAGACGTATACCGCGTAATGGTAGTGAAAGATACCGCGAACACGACGTAGGTATATAATTTTATAAACCTTGGTAGGTACCCGAAGCCCGCAGCCAGCGGCCCTGTCGTCACCAACGGGTTTCGGGCCCGCCGACCGGTGTTATAATACACGTTGGCAACATTATTTAAATTATATACAGAGACGAATTTTTGTTATCCTGGCTCTCTCACTCCCATAAGTGGACTATTATATGTCATGTTATATAATGTTATATTATGATGTTATATAATGTTATATTATGTACATGTGTATTATAACCTAAAATTGTATTCCTGTGTGATGAGGTTGCATGATTGTCTATCTATTCTTCCATTGTCGCGATCTTTCAATTGTACTCTCACGCGTAAAGAAACTTTGCTAAATATTAACGAAAGCGATATCCTAGTATACCGTTGAAAAGTAGACATATATTCACAGAATAACCATGAATAAAAATAGAAAAATTGTTCTGATAACCTAGTTAATTACGATGTCCATACAAATTGGTCAAATTGTCAACTACCCGTCGACCGCGGACTCAGAGACAACGCCACTGTTGTCGACCGCGGCGTAGTCAAAGTGTTACAGTCGTTGCCAGATAATTGAGACGGCGGCGGCGGCGCGATAACAGACAAACAGGGGTTCTCCGTATTTGAATATTATTACCGAAAATACATCAATAAACCAACAATTGTCACAAAAATTATTTTATGGTATTAATTCAAATCAAATATTCTGATAATAATCTTTTATTTAAGAACAAAAAGTATAAATTGTAAAATAATATAAATAATATAATAATAATAATAATATTAAATAATATTAATTCATAATTTAATAAAATAATAACAACATCTATATACATTATAATATTATAAATAACAATTTTAATATACATAACAATAGTTTGTTATGGCTGAAGTGGTACTACACCTAAATCATCGTCTTCATCTTCAGTACTTGTATCGCTGTCTTCAGTTGTATCTGTATCTTCTCCGTATGTTACTATTAATTTATCGATTTCGATGTCCATATAACTTTCATTTTTCCACATTTCTGCTTCTAATTTTTTCACGTTTGCACAAACTGCTCCCCACTCAGAAGCACCCATAGATTCCATTTTTTGTTTACACAGTTCGGCAATTTTTTTGATGCTACCATTATGATTTTGTTTTGCAATGTACTGTTTTACTTGTGACTAAATCATTTCAATGGGATTCAAATCCGGATGATAAGGCGGTAGTCTAATAATATCATGGCCTTCTTTGCTTAATATATCATCCAAATAATATTTAATCAACACTTTTTTGTGTTTACGTATTATATCGTAAAGTTGTGGTTTATACATAGTGAAATTAAAACTTATATTATTTTCAGTCAACCAATTTATCATTTCTTTTTTTATGCTATTTGAGTTTGGAGCACGGTTAGATTGATGACAATGATAAGTTGCATTATCCAATACCACAACAGAATTTTTACTTAAATTTGGTAATAATTTTTCTGTGACCCATTTATAATAATTATCTTTATTCATATTATCGTGGTAATCACCACTAGAGCTTTGAACTTCCCATGTTAATAAGGCATTAGGAACAAAACCTTCTTCTCCTCCAGCATGAACAATTATTAAACGCTTTCCTTTACTCAAACTGTGTTTCACTGTATTGTCATCATCGACGGAACTCCATGATTTATTAACAACATGTGATGATAAAACATAAGTTTCGTCAGTATACACTATTTGTCTACCTTGTCTACGAAACTCAAGTATTTTTTTTAAGTACCTACTCTATTCTTTTCAAACGTATATCCTGTTTTTCTATCAACAATTTTCCATTAGTTTCAGTTTTACGAAATTTGAAGCCCATTTCCGAAATTATTCTGTTTAATGTTCTAGTACTTCCCAAATTCATAAAATTTTTTTGTTTTTCAAAAATAAGTTTAACAGTAGGTACAATTTTTTCAACCGTATACATTTCTGTGATGGTTCGCTTTAAAGCACATCTATCAAAATCGTCAACAAAAGCTTTTATTTTGTTCACATTATTCCTTATTTTATCAGGAGTGATAAATGTAGCCAATGTAGAATTTCCAATTAAATCCATATTTTTCTTACCTTCATACACAATACGTTTAACTGACATTGTAGAATAACCAGTAGCTTCTGCAGTCATCGTATACAACCTACAGTTAGCCATGTATTCATTTTTATTTTTAAAATATTTGAACTCATTACAAGAAGACTATTTATTTTATAGCGTACGTATTTAGTACAAAAGAGCACGAACACAATACTGGCATGAATGTGCAAATATCCATCTATATTAGTATATTCCATTATGTCCATATCTATTAATATTGTCATTGTCAGCCGAGTAATTTATTTTTATACATTTATAATAAACAAATTGTTGATGCAAATGAAGTGCGCCGTTGAAACACACCGGGTAAGTTAGTTGTTTTTAACAGTGTAGGCCCTACACTGTAGGGCAACTAGAACTACGGCATGGGAGAGAGACTTCAGAAAATTTTGCAGAAAATTTTTTGCAATGAGTCGGGTTCGAACTGGTGACTGCGCGCGTCGTAGCCAACTGTTTGACCTTCACACCTCACTGCCGGCGACTAGTTTAGGCTACATTTACTGAAAAGCGCCACCGCCGCCGCCGTCTCAATTTATCCAGCAACGACTGTACCGATTTTATTATAATAATATTAATTCAATTATAATGTTTTAATATCAGATTGATTTTGTTATAGTTGTATAATAACAACAAATTAATTTTGAATAGCGGCCCACCGGGAATGCTGTCCTCACGTCGTGTTATAAATTATAATATCGGACGTGCAGGTCGGCGACGAACGGAGAACGCGAACCGCTCCGCGGAATCCGTGGGGGCGGGAATATACGAACGAGAACGTTGGCCGGCGGCCGTACGAACCGATAACCGGTTGTGATGGAATGTGTGCGTTTAGGTGGCGGCGCAGGTGTTCGCCACCCAATACGCGCGATCAGCGGTCGCGGCGGGGTGGTGTGTTTCCAAAACGAAGGCCACCAGTCTTGTGTTCGTTAGCATGGGCTGAAAAATATCAGCCGCGGATGTACCACCCGCTCAAACCGCACCACCACCGTACGGTGTCACCCGCTATAGACGGCGGCCTCCGCCGCTCATGCTGTATACCGCACAAATATATTGTCACGTATACAGAGTGTGCGGTATACCGCACAAATATACTATTACGTATACAGAGTGTGCATCCCACGAAAATGTTGTACCCATTAGCCGTAGAGAGGGACTAGCCGCCCGGACAAAGACCGGTGTTTTGCGGTTCAACCTACAAACTAAAGAAAAATTATAAAAAAATCATGAGAAATAGTAAATATAAAATGTTGAAAGATCGACATTTTCACAAAAATTAACTCTATAAAATAACTATTTTCGATTGTTTCAAAAATAAAAAAAAATATTTTTTAAAACTTTTTTACCAAACAATTAAATTAAATTAAAAAATAATATATGTGTAATTTCTGTCTCTCTGAGTATTATATATAAAAATTAAAAATGATTTATAATGTTTTATTTATCTTAGGAAATATCGCAATGGGTCAATCATCGCGGGGGGGGGGGCATACTGTAATTCCCTTTAAGTCATTATGGAATAAATTCTATTTTTTGCAGTTGGAAATACACCCTTGTATTAAAGCCTGTCTACCCATGTCAGATTTCTGTTCGGTGTATACACATCAGTTGGTTTTTGATTGATCGTTAATGACGTAAACGTCAAAATGTCGTCCTTTATCTACATAAAATTAACATATTATGATTATAAACTTCTACGGTCATACAACTTACAAAAATTAATTTATGTGAATAGCGTAAAGCTCATATTCATATTTCACAAAACTTATATAGGTTCTATATTTATAATCTAAAAATGCTTATATGCATAGGTACCTATCTATTATATAGACTATAATATGTATATTAACTATGTATTATAAGCTCAACTGTTTTAGGCGTGTAATATGGATATTGTACACGGATAATGAGACATTATGTAACACTATTGTTATAGAAACACTACGTAGGTATATTAACGTAATTACTGAGGTACGCTGTATACTCTTAAAATAATATATACGTATAATTAAATGAAATATAATATGATATGGGACTATAAATAATGTTGAATTACTATATTTACTATTTAGTTTAATAGAAGAAATAGTATTACATCGTTGTACAATTGTAGAAGGAGACTAATTATTGTTGATACTAAGTAATGGATGTATTGGTTTTATAATGCGATTTGTTTGTTTTTGTATAGGTAATAATTATAATTATCTATATTATATTATTATATATGTAGGTATGTACCTATAATATATTTATATTTTTTTTTCGTTAGTTCTCACGTTATAGAATATAGAGCAAACAAACAGATGTTTCAATTCAAATAAGAAGATCGTTTATCGAAGTAGGAAATTTGATATATTTGATATACCTTGACAAATCAAAACTAATAATAATCAGCACAAAATAAAATTATTTTAATAACATATTTTTCAATCATGTTTTGTTTTGTAATTAAAAATTATGACTATAGGGATTATCTAGAAATTGTCACCAAATAAATCTACTTTTGGTTAGATTTGAAACTAAAATTGGCGAGGTTTTTTTTTTAATAATCAAGAAAACAAGAAAAAATTAGGACAAAAATAATGTTTGCCAAACCAGTTTAACTAACCAGATAATGTATTTTTTGTTAACTCAAAAATGAATAACTTTATATAGAGATTTGAATTATACACCAAATATTTATGTTAGTGTTTGGTAAACACGTTTTAATTTTAAAAATATATTTGCTCTCTTTATGATATTTATAGACATTATGGAAATAATTATTTTTAAATTATTTCAAAATTATGAATGATAAAATTTTTGTTTATGATTAAAAAAGTTTAAAAATGTAATATAAAGTTCATCGTAATTTTTTTTACCGCAATTAATAAGAATAAAAAAAAAAGTAACTT
The DNA here is from genome assembly GCA_027563435.1 of Nasonovia ribisnigri. Classification (NCBI taxonomy): domain Eukaryota; kingdom Metazoa; phylum Arthropoda; class Insecta; order Hemiptera; family Aphididae; genus Nasonovia; species Nasonovia ribisnigri. The sequence continues at coordinate 45,164 of JANEHU010000508.1, forward strand.
TTTTTTATTTGTACATTTTGTGAAAATTACGAAGTATTAATTACACTTAGTGCCCAGTTATGATTAAATCACAAGCCGAGCGGAGTCCCCGGCTAGCGATCGAGTAGCTCGCAGCTGTATTAAATACACCGTAGCCGCTGGTGAACAGCCTTAGTCTGTAGATTTTGATCACCTCGATCGGTGTTTGGCGCATGCGCCATTTCAACCATTTTACGTGTTTGCGTGTGTGTGCATATTATATAATATATACATCTGGCATGCATTACTATCGCCTCTGTGGAATGTCATGCCTTTTGGGGTGGCGGAGAGGAGCAGAGCATTATAAACGGTAACGGCTGTAATAGCTTAATATGGCGACATTACAGCGATGTGCAGCTACTCTCCCGTTTCGCGTAATTTCTGTATAAAAAAATTAAATATTCCAATATGTTGTTTATTTATAGGTATAATGCATTTAATATGTATTTATAAATATGATTTCATTTTCGAGGATTTTTTATTCCGATCACCTTATGTATATAGTATTGTAGTAAAGAACAAAATTAAAAATTTGTCCTAATTATTTTTTTTTTTTGATAAATTTGTTTGTGTTGGCCGTATAGAGTTTTATTTAATATATTTTTTCCATTTAATACTTTGAGTTTGAGATACTTGGAGTAGAGCATATAAAAACAATTAGTGTGACTTTTATACTTCTGTCAGTGTTTTGCTTAAAAATGTAATTGTTGTAAAAAACTAACGAGATGCCACAGGTGACAATCTTATCATTTAGCTAGTTTTGATAAGTCAATGCAATCTATAATAATATTTAAGTTATCAACGCAATATTGGAACCGTAGCTGAACGAAAATATGCTAGCTATGTTGCTCGCCATATTTATGTAAGATCGCGGAAACGACAGTACGACACTTGTGGCCAAACGTTCTCGCTGAATGTTATACCGGAGTAATGTGTAAATACCGATAATTGTCTCTCTCTCTCCCACCTCCCTACATCAACAAACCAATTTGCTCAGGTAGAATTAATTAGTATCGTATTCGAGCCGTCCCAAGTAAAAGAGGACAATCTAGTTAATCGACGCATAAAATGTAAAAATACCTTTTATCGATCGAAACGACAAACAACTATAGATAAAAGCAGTACATATATCTTAGTGGAAATGCAGTAGTTATATATAAATAATCATATTAATATCAAAAACCACCAATATTATTCGACGACCGTCGAGTAAACAACAAAAGTATGGCATTCGTGGCGATCGATAAAACATTTTTATCGAAAAAAGAAATAATCTCATGTTTTTCGTTTTTATAATACTATGTATATATACATATAATATTGTTATCATTGTGTATGTGTGTGAATTCGATAGGTGTCTGTAGAGGTAGTGGTGGTGGCAGCAGAGACGTTTCGTTTGACCACCCTCGGTGAGCCTGAACTACCGCCGCCACCACAGCGCCCGAAAATTGCCGACGACTACGTATCGGCTGTACTGTGCGTCCGGCGCCGGCATCGGCAGATTAATCGTGTGATATTTGTCGATAGGGCCAGACGTATGTAGACATCTCTCTCAGCGGATTTTAGTTTTACGATCGCCATCGTGTCTTTCGGCCCTCCCGTCTCGTTGACCGTTACCGATTCCCGAATTCCTTCGCGTCCTTACAGTTTCCCTCAAAAACATCACTTATCATGACTGATCGAAAAAACGAAAAAAATAACGAAGATAAAAAAACATTAAAAGATGAAGACATTGACAAAATGGAAGTCATATCAATCGACAGTAGCAGCGATGATTCGGTGATCTTTGTCGAAGGACCGACACTGGCCAACAAGCCCATGGTGGTTAGGCCCACGGTGGCACATCATTTTGGAGCCAATTCCCCTATGAGACGTGGCGTTGGTAAACGGAGCAGGAACGTAGCTAGACGAGCAAGAGGTACACACGGTGATGTTTACCCGAGGAGCGCACCACATTGACAACCTCCAAGGTACGGTACAACAACAACATTTTAACGTGTTTTTAATTTTTAACATCGATAAACGAGTACGCACGATGACTTTGTTGAATTCTCCTGGCCCCGGCTGGCACGGTTTTTTCGCACGTTTTTATTTATATTCTCGTTCTCGTTGCTGTCTGCTCCAATAATATTATAATAGTTAGTGCTCCGATACCCCGTTCGAGAACCAGTCGAGTGTATCGGTACGCATCGGTTGAAAATCGATCATTACACATGTATGACATACCGGCTCAACGTATCGATACGTATCGAAAATTCCTTTTTGAAAATCTCACAGATTTCTTTATAATAGGTACTAGATAGCGAACTGCCGCCATTAGTTGAAACCTGATTCTCTGGCTGTCATTGTGTAGTATTTGACATAATAAATAAGATTCGTTATGTTTATGTTGTATCGTATTTTATCTTATTCTAAGCCATTTATTTTCAAAAAAAAAATAATATTTTTTATAAATTATTTTACATTCATTATTTTACTATGCGATTAAAAACTATGTTATTTCTAATACATTTTGTATAATATTTGGATAACCATCAATATAGTATATATTATGATAATCGCTAGAAATTTGGCTACGCGATTTCCTATATGCGACGCCACGAGTACCTTATCTAATATAGTATAATCATATATTATTATGTGGAAAATCTTGCGAAACACTATCATCGTAACATTGTATATGTTACGGACAAAGTGGGGTCGTCGGGCATTGTACAACAATAGCCGGTCCATTGTGCACAGTGCCCATAACTCTCGGGTAAAGTAATCAGTTAGTAATAATTGTTTACTATGACCAGTTATTCTATAACAATGTCTGGGCAATTTGGATAGCCCGACATACTTTTGGTCAATGTAGAAATGTACTGTATAATATAATATGTTGGTACCGCGGAGACGACTTAAGGACGATACCGCGTCGTCTCGTAATTTATTAAGATATTATATACCTAACTGACAAAATATAACGATTATTAACAATAATATAAGATAAAATATAAATATGATAGAAAAATAACAGACGGTGCCTATGAGTTTATGTGTGTGTGTGTGTGTGTGTGTGTGTGTGTGTGTGTGTGTGTGTGTGTGTGTGTGTGTGTGTGTGTGTGTGTGTGTGTGTGTGTGTGTGTGTGTGTGTGTGTGTCTGTGTGTCTGTGTGTCTGTGTGTGTGTGTGTGTGTGTGTGTGTGTGTGTGTGTGTGTGTGTGTGTGTGTATGTGTGTGTCTGTGTGTGTGTGTCTGTGTGTGTCTGTGGTTTGTGTGTGTGTGGCAGGTGTGTGTGTGTCTGTGGTTTGTGTGTGTGTGTGTGTGTGTGGCAGATGTGTGATAGGTGCACGTCTCATATCACTGATCGATCAGACTCTGGGTGCAAAGACTCCTTGTTATTTAATCGACCACCAATCTTTATTATTACTCTGTTATAATTTGGAAAGTTTTGGTTATGATGTGGGTATTTGTCTAAAATTATTTGAGCAACACTCCAATACTGGAGATTTTAATACTGTGTAGTGTGGTCAGTGTTCAGTGTGTTCAGACTGTTTATCTATGACGTTTGTAATATTTTATTAATTTTTTTTCCGCAACTTTTACCATGAAAAACGAATTTAATAGACTTTAAAGTTATTATACAGTGAAAAAATGCCAATAGTACATTTTTAAGTGAAACAAAATATATGGAACTAATGAATAAAATTAAAAAATAAAAACAAAAACCATGGCTAAAACAGGTACAGAATATAAAGCTTTAAAAAAATATGATGTTATGATGGTATGCGAAGTTGAAAAATTGGTGGTGCCAATATTACCTACTTCTAATTCAATTAAATATTATGTTTATAATGAAGAAATATTTGAAGTTATTAACGAAATTCATTTAAATATTGGACACGGAAAATTGGCGAGAATGTGATGATAAGAATACCCGATGTCGATTGAGCAAGAGCCAAGATGTGATCCTCGCAATATTCTAGGTGTCATACTTTCTGGTAACTTAGAACTTTATATTTATTCTTATTCATAAGTATAATTAGTATAAATATAAATTAATTCATAAGTATAAATTTATACTTTATAGTAAAAGACAATTTTTACGAAATTGGGACCAAGGAAGGAAAAATAAATCAAATGTATACTCGTATCCAATTTAAGTTATGCAAGGAGTCTTTTATTACGAACGAAGAAGTACCTGAAAACATAATTTCCTTAAGAGAGGTAGCTCGACACAATTCCAACTTAGGTGGTCAAGGATATAATAGATGTGGTTGTACGCAGAAGTGTAAAACAAAAAAATGCAAATGTAAAGCAGCAGGTAAACTGTCACTCTAAGTGCCACAGTAGCAATCCATGCTCAAATAAATAAATATAACTACTTTTTAATATTATAAAACCAAAAAAACAAATTGAAATTACTATGTATACTAAAATTCATCTAATAAATAATAATTACTTGGTTAATTTAATATTTATTATTATATTGTATTAAATTTATTTAATTGTATTGTTTTAAACATGGTAGCATACATTGCCCTTCAAGGATTCGGTCATTATACACAATGTCCAAGCAATGTGTTTTATTTTCATTTTAACCACTAAAATTAGGCATTGTACACAATGTCCGGACACTGTGCACAATGCCCAACTACCTCACCTTGCCCGTAACATTTACATGCGCATGTATACACGAGTACACGACTAACTAAACATCGATTTTCACTCTCCACAGACAACCAGAAATTATCCCATTTTTGCTATCCAACCAGTCGTTGTTTTGTCCAAATTTATCGAGTCTGCTGTAATCTGCCAGAACAGGCCAGAATTAATCATTAATTATTTGTAGGCTTTGGTTGCAAGTTTTCTCGGTTGGTAGAGTTTAATTAAAATAATAATAATACTCGTCGAGAAATCTCTTATTTAATTAATAATAGTTTTCGTTAATAATTTATATTACCACTCAATTATTTAGGTACAGTAATATCCCTATTATTCTATTATGTTATAATATGATTATTAATTTTTGGTTTAATGTTTTTCTAGATCTATGATGGCAAGAATAAACACGAAATAATTTCTTTTTTTTTGGTTTTTTCAATTTATTAAATACATTTTTATAAATATCATTTTTTTTTATATTCACAATAATAATCATTTTTTTTTTTATATTTACAATAATAATAATTTGTTTTAACGATAATTTTCAAAATGCATTATCTACTACATTAATTCTCATGCATGTATTTTTTTTAATATTGTTTAATGACTTGTACAATAAAAAAGGACTCTTCAATACCATTAACTAATAAATATAAATTGTGATTCATTCTTTATAATATATTATCGACTCATTTATTTCCATGTAATGTTTCGTGAAGACACGCAAGTACAATATCGGTAAAAAAAACGAAGTTTTTTGAGTTCAACATCAGATGCGCTACTCTTGAAAGTAAGAAATAGGTTGTAGATATGTTAATTCTGAGTTTTAAGGTTCAAGATAAAATATACTTACAAAATATATAGTCAACGATAAATAATAGGTCTCCGTGTTCTGGGATTTTGCCGTTCAAGAAACAAAAAATTGTTATCTAATTATAGCCTCAGACATTTCTAATATGATACCACAAATGTACATAGGTAGGTATGTAGTAATATTAAATACATTGCGTATTCTGAATGATAGTATAAAATATGCTAAAAATGTTCTCTTTTAAAGTAAGATCTGTAGATCTAAAAAATATGCCCTAAAGGAAAAACTGCCAAGCCTCATAAAGTGAGCAGATATTGTAGGTACATATTGATATGAAAATAACAGAGGTTTTCTAGTTATAACCTTGGAGGCAACCGATTTATTCTTTCTAATACTTTTGACAAATAAATTTATTGAATAAAAAAATAATATTGAATGTATTTAGAATAGTAAACGCCCTAATGGTTACAGAGTATAGTTGGTGAATTAAGTATAGGTACCTAAATAATAATAAATATATTACTATAGTTAATAATATGAAATAAAAATATATAATAATACTAACATCAGAGTAAATAAGTTTTTACGATTTTAAAGTGTAAACATAAATAAATCTGATTGGTAATTAGGTATATATATATTGTAAATTAAATTTTTTTGAATATTAGATATTTCATAGATTGGTACGGTGAAAGAAGAAATTAATTTTCTTTAGTTTATATTTTAGTGTTAGTATTCGTTTCAACGACGAAAAACAATAGTTATTGCGTTTACATGTGGTAAGATATAATATAATGCTATAATTGTGCGATAATATACTCATTAAAGGTTAAGCTTGACGAATGATGATTACCTATATACTTTTTTTACTGCTGCTCGTCCACACGTCACTACGGTCAACCTGGAGACAATTTATAATGTAATAATAATACACGGGCAACGCCGGTAGGTAGGTACCTACTTACTGCTTTTTCGATTTTTTTTATCATTCAATTTAATTTTTATTTAATTGTCCATAATGGTTAGAAGAAGTTTAGAACCACCCAATCTCAGCTGGGTACACGACGGCAATGCTGTATTGTCGTACTTCAGATATAACTTATATTTATGATAAAATTATGTTATAATATAGTTGCAGTATATACTAATAGTTTTCAAGATACGATTTCGGGAAATTTTGTTTCAGAGCGCTGCAGTTTGTAGATCTCTTAAAAAACCATCTATCCACGTCCATAATCGATAATATAATATATATTATTTTAATCCTGGTATATACATATTATGTACAATATAATATACGACCAAGATAATTCATTGAAGTGTCTACACTCATTATTTCGAAATGTTTCAACTATTCATATCATGTGCCTTTAAAATATAATAATGTGTTATTTATATTCAGTGGCGACCCGTGGTTTGGACGATGGGACGATGGCGCCCCCCTACTATAATTACTTAAATGATGAAAGTTAATTGTATAATATTATTTTTAATTCAACGTTTTTAAAAAATATTTTTCATTAAAAATGCAAATTTTTAAATAGTAAAATCGTTTTAAATTATAATATATTTGTCGTGTGTGAACATTAAATTTGTTTCTCTCAGATACCAGGGCATAATATTATGGGTACGCATGTACACAAAATCAGTGTTTGGACGACCAGCAACGTCGTACGCCCAATATTCTGAATACGTAGGTATATAATAAGTTATAAGCGAGGCGAAACAATTGTGTGCGGGCGGGAACGTTTATTGTTTATTGTAAGCTGCGATGTTATGACGGGTTTGGACAACCAGCAGCGTCGTCCTACAGTAAAATATTAATATAATACTATATTGTGAGTATTTTATTTTTAAAATTAACAGCGTTGTCGGTTGCTTTTTGCTTTATTTTGCTTTATTTTTTTTTAAATTTAATTTTCTACTGCGACCTGCGTCTAATCGGATGTATATAAATTAGTATTAATTATATTTAATTTGACAATTTGTTATACCTATAACTACCGCTATTATATTTAAAGTCGCAGCCCCACCTCTAGCACCCACATGTCACCACTGTCTATATTGTTTATCTTAATCGATATCTATTTAAGTGTCAACACTGATTATTCGGAATTGTTTCAACTATTCATATCATTTGCCTTTAAAATATAATAATATTTTATAATATATTGGTTCTCTTTATCGATCGTAGTACCCAAAACCATTCACCACCCACTTCTTATAAACGAATAATACATATTCCAACGAAATATATTAATAATGCACTTTCGATTTGAAGGAACGTGTAAACGTCTCATGGTGGTTCATATTTTATAGTATTTACCACACTATATTCTATTATATTATTATATTGTGATATATTTTAATTTTTCTGCAGGTGTAACTATTAATATTTTGAAGTTATGGCAGAGGGTAATCGTAAAAATATTCTACGAATAGTTAGGAATTAATTTGTATTTTCTACACTGTACATAATATTAAAGGTCCAACCAGTAGGTATACTGGTATACAATTAGGTATACCTGTTTGGTGAACTATTTCGTCCCCAACAAAACGAGAAGGTTATTTTACCTACCATAGTACCTACTATACCTTATACTACTTAAATATTGCAGCATGGGTATATTTTCAAAAACCTGCAAAATGATACATATAATTACAATAAAAATCAGCCAGGGAATCAGGGAACAAAAAGTAGAAAAATGTGGGCAAGTGGGTTTGTAGCTTAGTGGATCGCCGCAATAGATGTGTTAAATTTTAATACGACGGTACACTAGAGTGATTGTAAAAAATAATTAAAAATACGGGACACTTTAGTTACCCAACTAAATACAATACAATAAAACAATAAATTATATGCGTAAAATATTTGAAATACAAATAAAATATAAATTTAATATGTACACAAAATTACAAAAAAAATCATTTTTATGATGATGACTGGTTAATTACTATTTCTGTTATTTGTGTGTACATTTGTGCTGAAGATTTGCATTGAGTAACTTTTAATAATAACTTTTAACTTATTTAACTTTTAATAATATGTTATAATATTCATTACAAGAACCGTTTTTAAAATGAGTTCAAACAACGATTTGATTTAATAGTTTCGACCAAAAACGATATATTTCGTCTTTCCACAACACATTTAACGAAAAAATCTGTTAATAATAAATATACGTAAATGTATAAATAGGTATTATAGTATACAACACGCACACATCAATAAACATGATATTAATATTATGTACCTACGTTTTTCGTTGCGATGGGATATTATATTAGTTTTATATTATCTACCAGCAGCAATAGAAATTATAATTAAGAATCCAAAAAGGGGGTCAAGTGGATGTCACCCCGCTGTACAGTAGGTTACAAGTAGGTCACTGTATAATGGATGGTATTAAATTTGAATTCAATGATACAATATCATTGTATACAAAAAACAATTCTCAGCGGAGACGGTATGTCAGTCTAGGATATTTTAAATTATATTGATATTATTAATATACGGTAGCTGGTAAGTTTAATTAATATTATTCATATTATTTAATTATAAACCTAAAATTATCAGTGATGCTGGAAAAATATTATAATATATACTTTTACTCGTTAAAATTAATTTTGATATGTAATTTCATCCAAATTTGAACTTAAAATGTCTGTAAAAAATAACTGTATTTATAAATTTTTTAGATTTTCAATACTTAGCTATAAAAACTGAACATTTTATAATTGTTGAATTACAATTATTGGAAATTATCGAGATTTTGATGAATTTTGTCAAAATTTGAACTTTAAATGCTTATAAAAAAAAATGTGTGAGTATGTATTTTTAATATTTTTCAATTGCTATTGTAACAATATATCAGGAGCATTGTATTAAATTTTCATTATTTTTGGCCCAAATAATAAAAATTAAATGGTATTTATATAAAAAAAAAGTAAATAAATTGAAATTTGAAATGATCTATAATAAGGCCAAAAAGAGTTAGAATATTTTCAAAATTAGATGGTGTATAGAAAATGCTAATATATTTTTCATTTGTTTTTCACGGCACTCATGAAAACAACTGGGAAATTTTACTGAATGTTTATATTAGTATTTTCTATACACTATACAATTTAGAAAATATTTTGACTCTTTTTGAGCTTTTTACGGACCATTTCAAATTTAAATCTTTTTAGTTTTTTTTATATAAATAACAATAAATTTTTATTTTTTGGGCCAAAAATCATGAAAATTTAAAACAAGGCTCCTGATATATTATTACAATAACAATTTAAGAATATTAAAAATACATATGCAAACATTTTTTTATAAGCATTTAAAGTTTGAATTTTGACAAAAAATCTCGAAAATTATCAATCAGTGTAAATAAACACTTATAGATACTTGAAATTTATATCATAAGTTTATTTTATCATTTCCTATACCTGATAAAATTTTCAAAATATTTAGACTCAATTTGAGCTGTTTACAGACATATTCTGTTTACACATTTCTTTTAGTTTTTTTTTTCTATGAATGCCAATAAAAATTTATTTGTGGCGTAGATAATCTTGAAAATTTAGTACAAGGCTCCTGATATATGGCTACAATAGCAATTGAAAAATATTAAAAATACAATGTATTATATGTCATATGCACAATTTTTTTTTTTATTAGCATTTAAAGTTCATTTTTTGGTAAAATTCATCTAATTAAAACTTGAAAAATGATTTTATAGCTAATGGTTGAAAATTTAAAACAAGGTTCCACATAAGTATGTTATTCTGTAACAAATAAAATCTCAAAAATATTTACATACAGTTTTTTTTTATAGTTATTTTATGATCAAATTTGGACTGACATGCCGCCTCCGCTCAGAATCGTTTTTCGTATAATATGATATTATATCATTGAATTGAAATTTAATACCATCCATTAAACAGTGACCTACTTGAAACCTTCTGCACAGCAGAGCGACATCCACTTACCATTTTAAATTTGATAAAAGTCATCAGGGCGGGCAAGTGGGTGGCACTCTACTATACAGTAGATTACAATAGTGAGTCACTGTAATGGATGGTGTTAAATTTGAAGTCAATGATTGTATACGAAAAACGATTTTGAGTGAAGGCCGTAGACAGTCAGTAAACTTATATTACTAATTATATTTGATGATATATATGTGAATAAAGTAATTTATTTATTTGTTTATGTAAAACCTTGTTTTAAATTTTCAATCCTTAGTACAAGTTGAAAATTTTATACATTTTCAACTACAGCATCATTTTTAAATTGTAAAGATAATACATTTTGTCAACACTCGAACTTAAATAACTTATAAAAAAAAATTGTGACTTTGTATTTCTAATGTTTTTCAACTTCTATTGTAACAATATTTCAGGATCCTTATACTCAATTTTTAAATTTTTTTACACAACGAACTAAAAATTGTTAACAGAATATGTCTACATTGTAAACAGCTCAAAATTAGTCAAAATATTTTGAAACTTTTATCAAGAATATGAATTTATAAAATAAAAAATATAAAATAAATTCCAAATATCTACCTATATTCGTTTTTGTTTTACAGAAAAATCTTGGAAATAATTGAACTTCAAACGTTAATACAAATTTAAATTGACTTTCAATTAGAAATTTTGTTTTTGAAAAAGTAGGAAAAACTACGATGAATCTTGAATGAAATTTTCAAAACTAAGATCTAACAAGAAAATTTTTTTTTTTACTTTTTAATTTTTAAATAATTTTCACATTTTCATAATTTTGTCAAAATTTGAACTTTAAATGCTAATAAAAAAAAATTGTGACCATAGTTCTTGGAACACTATTTTTCAAATGCCATTGTACTTAACAATATATTAGGGGCCTTCTATTAAAATGTTCAATATTTTTTACCCATCAAATAAAAATTTTATTGACAATCGTTGAAAAAAAAACTAAAAGTATTGGAAAGTGAATAATATGTTCAGTTCTAAACACTTTAAAACAAGTCAAAATATTTTATCGTTTACTGAAAAGTCTAATACAAACAACCAGTGAAAATGTCATGTATCTAGGGTCCTTTATTGTCTTAGAGCTACACCAAAAACTAAAATGGATTTTGTTGAAAACTGATTTTGCGTAAAAATTCTAGTTTTTCCTTAATTTTTCTTTTGTTTTTTCCTGCGCTTTTGAAAACTATTGGGAATTTTTTACTTTTGACTCCCTAAAATACCAACTATATTCTTGTTCCTAATAGAAAATACTGTTGAAGAAAATCCAAATATTTTTACTGTCCTAAAAGGTGATGACAGACACAAAAAAAATAAATAAAATATCTCATTTGTAAAATCAATACATTCATCACTCATCTAAAATAAAATTGTATAGGATTATAATATTATAATATTTTTATTGTTGTTGCATAATTTCTTGATGGCATACAAATTATTATACATAGTTTTTTCCTAGGCGTGCGGGACACGTCCACTTGAGTTTATTTTCTAACTTAAAAAGTAGAAACCATTAATAGGTATAAATTAGATATTATCGTGACGATGGACTTCTAGCAAAAGTAATGTTTTATATATTTTTTTATTTCTCTTTAATAACAATTACAACAAAATATATAAAAGGAAATACTGAATACCTTTTCCATAATATAGAATTATAATGTGTACATTATACAGACATACAGTTTACACTGTAATCCTACTTATGAAGGCAAAAAATTGAATTCTAAATAAATTTTAAATTTTAAAATTTAATATTCATTTGTTTTAAATCTTAAAATCAATCAAAATCGTTAAAAGTCGTATATGAAATATTTGTTCAAAAACAATTATTGTTTTATAATGTTCGTAGACAAATAAATTTAAGTTAAAATTCAACAATATCCAATAGTCAATATTATCGGTAGTTTAATGGTATGTTATTACGGTATTAATTACGGTTATTTAAATTTATGAGAAACTACGCATACCAAAATGGAATACACAAATGGCAATCCTGCACAGCTCGTAAGCTATAAGCTAATAGAAATTAAAATTAATATCGGAAAAATGTAAAACAGTATTTAAAAAATCGACAAATCATGTTAAAATATAATTAAAAATAGAAAAAAAATTAAAATATAGATATTGTGAACAAAAAATCAATGTTCGCGCAATAAGCAATTAGCTTATCGCGGAGGACGACTCTGCGCTACGGCAACCTCTCCCTTGTCGTCCAAACACCACTCCGTCCTTAAATTATTTAAATTGTTCTAAATTTTATGTATATTTATTATCTTTGTTTTCACGTTCTGTGTAAATGAGTATTGGTCAACTTTTGCCCAATATTATTATCATTTTTCTCATATCACTATATAATATGTTTTCCTTGTTTTTTTTTCTCTTCGGCCAACGCCCTTGCTGCTTTTTTTTCGTATTATTATTGTTGTACGTAAATTTATATTGTTCGTGTCCCGCTATTGCAGCGGTGACTTTTCGTCGTTGCTTTTGTATTATTTAAGTCGCATTGAGCGCATAAGATTTATTAAAAATATTATTATTATTCTGTGATTCATCAATCAAATATAGTATACAATATTATACATATTCGTGAACGCACGGCCTTCAGTGTTCATTAAAAGGCAAATAAAGACCGTCATAATTCAGCACTCATCTTGTAAGTTACTATTTTATATCACCTCCTTTCACCTGCTCAACATAGTCAGTGGCTCCCGATTACTGTGTGTTGCTGCCCTGGAATCCACGTCACGACAAATGAGAGTGCCGATGCGTAAGTCCGCCAGCAACAAATACGTTGTGTGAGAGGCCGCCCAGGTCGTCCAGTGTCTCGGGTCAATCCTCAGAATGACTACCAGTAAATAGCAGTCTTCCTTAATTTTAAGTTAATTTTAAGTCCCCGATCTGTGTGAGCTCTGTGGTCATTGCACCAAATCGATTCGACCACAGAGACCCCTCCTCATAACTATATTGCATTGTCCTGATTCCCTGTATGTACGTTACCTCCCATCCTCGCCCTAGTGTCGTCGCCGCGTAGAAATCAGTCGGTCAGGCGTGTGTATAATTGCCTATCACCCCGACTAATAGGCATTGGGTCATGCGGGTGTGTGTGTAGTTGCCTATCAACCCGATTCAGTAGGCAGTATTGAGAGTATACAAATTTGGTATTTCTTTCTCCGTTACCACCGAGTGGTCCTTCGGTCTATGCCCCCCAGTGCCGGGCACATACAATCAATATGATTTTTATTAAATTTAAATCCGAAAAAACTTATATCAATAAGCAAAATTTACATGTCTATTCGATTTAAGCACTATGGCACATTGACACCTATATAATATAATATAATATAATATAAAGTCAGTGATAGTGTGATCTCATTTTATATTTGTCCATGTTTAATTTATCCACTGTCTCCGTTTTTCGAGCGTTGTATTAGTTTTACTTATCGTACTACAGTTTTCGTGTGTACCTATTTGCGATTTGATTAGTGGTCCAGTTCCGTTTCTACGTCTGTTTGAGTTTTCGCCGTCCTCAATACCACGTGAGTTTGTATATTATTTTATCAATCTGTTTGCGATCTTGTTATTGCGAATCAGCTGATCTGACAACCTCGCCGTTCGTGGTGTCAAAAATAAGGTACGCTCAACAGCACCTACTACTTCACGCTATCATCTTAGCGTTTACCTTTGCTTCTTCTACCTGGTTGTTTGTAGAGTTGCGTTTCGCATATTTTAAGGGGCACAGATTATTGTCAAATATCTAACACTCACTTGTCATTGTACTGTCGTCACCCACTAATTAATATTTTCACCTTCGTACTATATTTCTCCGATTATGTCTACTACCAACAAATCTAAATCTCCTGTGATAACAACTGGCTCTAAACCGGCTACCCGTTCTGGTACCCCTACAAATGGTGATCTTATGCAGGCTATTGCCGGAATCCAAGCAACGCAATCTTCACAATTCCGCGAACTTCAGGTGAGCTTGGTATCGGTAACTAAGCAGTTGGCAGATTTAAAAAATGATAACCTGTTACTTCTCGCAATGAAGTCTCCTCACTTGCAGCTCGTATTGCTATACTTGAAGCTGACCATATAGTTCCTGTCAATGATGACCTGCCGTCCAAAGTCTTACGTGAAATTCGTGTGATTTAAGCGTTATTGCATATTGTTCCTGAATCAACTTCTTCTTCGCCCAATCAGAGAATAATCGATGATACAACTGAACTCTCCAATGCCTTGTCCTCAATCAGTACTACCTTACCTGTAGATATCAAATTAGTTCGTCTTGGGGGTCACCTTTCTAAGAAACCACGCCCGTTAAAACTTATATTTAAATCTAAAGATGAGGCAGCCAACATTTTACTAAAGTTCAGGCAATCAATCCGAAGTGGTTGTAATATTTCAAATAATCTCCGGCTGGTTCGGGATAAAACATCTTTGGAACGTCAACTTCTTCGCTCATCCCATGCTGAGCTTGAGCGTAGAAAGCAGTCTGGTGAATTAAATCTTGTGGTTAAGTATATTAATGGTGTCCCGTCAGTTACAAAGATGCAGCCAAAAAACGACGTAACTGGCCGACGGTAGGGCCAGCAGATACCAAATCTACTTCACTTTACTCAACAGCCAACATGCATGCCTCTTACCACTTAAACTGTACTATCTGTAAAAACACTATGGCATCTTTTGATAATTTTTTAACTGAATTTAATAGTTTTGTTAATAAGTTTTCTACACATGATCCCTTAATCAATGCTGATACTAACGATGTTCTTAAAAAAAATGTGTGTCCTCTGATTCTAATATTGTTTGTAATTCTCTAAAAACCTACTATCAGAATGTACGTGGCCTTAGAACGAAACTTAACACTCTCAGGTGCAACTTTATTTTATTTGATTCTTATGATATAATTATATTAACTGAAACTTGGCTCACGCCAGACATAGGTAATGCTGAACTAGGTTTCGCTGGGTTCCATATTTTCAGATTTGACAGGAATTCATATACAAGTTCATCCACCCGTGGTGGTGGCGTTATCATTGCAGTAAAATACAACCTTAATGCTTCCTTAATCCTCAACAATTGCCTTAACGTAGAACAAGTATTTATAGCTCTAACATTTTTAAAAACTAAATTCTTAATCGGTGCTGTTTATCTACCTCCTAACTCTTCGGCTGACATATATGAACAACACTCACATACTGTTGAACAATTAGTATCTGTATATTCTCCTTGTAACGTAATTATTTGTGGCGATTACAACATGCCAGGCATCGTTTGGTCACGTGATAACATTGGTCTCAAAATATTGGGGTGCTCCACACGTGCATCCACGCTCATTGGAGACTCGTTCTCTTTCTTAAACTTCTTCCAGATCAATTCTCATTATAATGCCCATGGTAGCCTGCTGGACTTAGTTTTTTCAAATTCGAGCGAACTTTTAGTATACAAATCTAGTCTATCGTTAGTGATCTCTGATCCATACCACCCACCTTTAGATATCAATTATATGTTAGAAAGTCCGCAGGGTATCAATAAACCTAGGAAGTTTAGGGATTTTAAAAATGTAGACTATGAACCTATAAATGAATATTTATCATGTACAGACTGGATATCAGAACTTCATAACCGTAGCACCAATGACGCCGCTTCTTTCTTTAATAGTAAGCTATCGGAGGCCATTGATAAATTCATACCTTTTAAATCATTTCATGAACATAAATTTCCTCTCTGGGTATCTCCTGAACTTAAAAGACTAATTTTTCAAAAAAAGCGAGCCCATCTTACTTTTAAAAAATCAGGTCTATCGTTGGACTATAATGTTTTCTCTAAACTGCGGGCAAAATGTAAATATCTTTCAAAGTCGAACTACCGCGCATATATTGAGAAAACAGAAAGAGCATTGTCCAACTCTCCTCGTAGTTTCTGGAAATATGTACGTGATCTTAAACAGCATCCTGAAATTCCAATTTCAGTACACTTTGGCGATCATTCGTCAAACAACCCTTCTGAATCTGCTAACCTTTTCTCTGACTATTTTAAATCAGTCTTCTGTTCTTCTACTCCAAACCAATCCCAATCACACAGCCCTAGTAGGCTGCCATTTGATCTCCCATCAGATCTCAACTTCTCACAAGAGGTTATTCTTTCAACACTATCTACCTTGTGCAATAAAACTTCCACAGGTCCGGATGCAATCCCGGCTCTTTTTCTTTTCAACTGTCGTTTGTCTGTCTATATTCCGTTGTTCCTTTTGTTTAGAAAGTCTCTGGATGAATGCACGTTCCCTGAAATCTGGAAAATCTGTTCTATAACCCCTGTTTTGAAATCTGGTGATGGACGTCACTAATTACAGACCAATATCAATAATCTCACATATTGCCAAGGTATTTGAATCTGTCGTTTATCATTGCATTAAACGTAGCCTTAATCATATATTGATTGATGAGCAGCATGGTTTCAGGCCAGATAAATCTACCTGCACAAATGGTGTTTCCTTTTTATCGTACATTATTGAGAATATTGAGTCTGGTTCTCAAATAGATGTTATAATCACTGATTTTAAAAAGGCATTCGATACGGTCAATCACGAGCTGCTTATTATTTACGAATTAGAACGTCTTGGCCTTGGATATCCGTTGCTTGGATGGTTCAAATCTTACATTACAGGTAGAAAGCAATTCGTAAGGGTGGCTGGGGTATCATCCTGCGTAATCGACATTCCATCAGGTGTTCCTCAAGGGGGGCACTTAAGTCCTCTGCTGTTCTCTCTTTTTATAAATTCTTTGTCCCAACACCTTAACAGGGCCAAGTGTCTTCTCTTTGTTGATGACATCAAACTATTTTTGAAAATCGACTCTACTGCTGACCAGGCGGTTCTACAGAGTGAGCTTAATTTGTTTTCTACATGGGTAGATCGTCTTGGATTGGTACTTAATCTTGACAAATGTCACTCAATTACCTTCACTAAATCACGTTCATCTACCAATAGAACATACTCCATAAATGGCTTTCCACTTAAACAAGTACACCAAATTAAAGACCTCGGTATCCTTTATACGTCTTCTCTTTCATTCAACCAACATATTGATACCATAGTAGCACGTGCTCTTAAAGTTCTCAGATTTGTTAAACGCAACACAAAACATTTCACATCAGTGAACTGTCTTCGTTCCCTCTACTTTACATTAGTACGATCAATTCTCGAGTATGGAGTTGTGGTATGGCACCCATACCTTGCACAACACCAGCATAAGATAGAACAGGTACAAAATCGATTCCTAAGCTACTTAGCATATGTGACTAAAACTAATGTATCCCCCCATGACTATGTCCAACTACGTAATATGTTTAATGTCCCATCTCTCTCTTCTCGCCGCACCGATATAGATGTACACTTTACTTGCTGAAATTCCATTCAAAGTCCCTACCCGTGGAACACGAAACCTAGACCAGTTTTACATTCCCCATCACTCTACTGCCTATGGTTACAATCATCCTCTTCACAGAATGCTCAGACTTACTAACCTAAATGTGCCCTAGTTGTTTTGACTGCGTTCTAAGGCTGCTTTTGTTATTTTGTTATTTGTACGCTCTTGTTGTTGTTATAGAGTTCTTATACTTTATTAATGTTAATTTTTAATTTAATTGTTGTTACCTACATAATATGTACTATTGTTTAACTGCCGATTGGCGTAAAATATATATAAATAAATAAATAAATAAATAAATAATAAAATAAGCATCATTGTGTTCAACGGAATAGAAGAAGGACCATATATTTGCAGCTCACATTTCAAATTTCATAATAATTTAGGTGGGTTGCATGTTAAATATTTTGACATGAACAATCATCGCTCACACCAAACATTTTATATACGCCCATTAAGTAAATCAATCTGAACTTCTCAGTGACAATGATTTTCTTTCATCTATAGTGTAATATTAAATTACCTTTAAATTATAAAAATACCTAGATAGGTATTTATATGTATTTTCACCTGCCGCTTTTGAAATATCAGACGAGTGCCCAAATTCTAACCTTTCCCTCAATAACGTCACTAGTATAAAAGGCATTTTTTTTCGATTAAAAATGAATAAAACATAATTAATTTTATATGACTTGTAATCGTTTTTTTACGATAACATTAATTACATCAATTGAACGACGAACGTTATTCACCGAACCGGAAACGTTGACGGTTGGCTGCGGTTAAGAGTTCATCAAATCCAAACTATATTTGGTTTTTGTACTATTTATATGCCTATATCAGTTGGACTTATTTTAAGCTGTTAACGGACATTTTCAGTTTCCAATATTTTTAGTTTTTTATTCTATAAATGTCAAAAAAATGTATTTGTTGGGTAAAAAATCTTGAAAATTTCATAGTAGACTTCTAATATATAGTTTCAAAGGTAGATGAAAAATATTAAAAATCCGTAGTCACAATTTTTTTTTATAGGAAATCAAAGTTCAAATTTTGACAAAACACGTAAAAATGAAAAAAATGTGCCATTTATTTTGAGTTAGAAATTCATAAAAATTTTTTTTATATATTCTAAGGTTTGAAAATATAATACAAGATTCTTCATAAGTTTGCCTCATTTTATCAATAAAAAAATGTTTGTAAGCAAGTCAAAATAAATTTTCATGAGCATTTTAAGTTCAAATTTTTACAAGATTAGATATTTACTCGATTTCACATGTAGCGATTTTCTTACCTATTTTGTTACTATTCAAGAACGAATAACTGTAGATGCATGAAAGTTTCACTGAATGTTTATATTCTATATGCATTTTCTATACATTTAAAATATCCTAGACTGACATACCGTCTCCGCTCAAAATCGTTGTTCGTATTCAATGATATTATATCGTTGAATTCAAATTTAATACCATCAATTATACAGTCATCTACTTGTAACCTACTTTACAGCGGAGCGACATTCACTGGACCCCCTTTTTTACTTTCAACCTCTCAAAGTACCAACTAGATTCACTTTCCTATCAGAAAAGATACATTTGAAGAAAATCTCAGCATTTTTACTGTCCTTAGGTATTGACAGGCACAAATAAAAATAAATAAATAACGCACATCATAGCTCGGGCTCTGAATATACTACAGTGAGATAAACATATGTCATTAGGGTTCTTGCTCACAAAATAAGTGTAATTAAATCATTAAACGAGATGAACAATTTATTTTTTGTAAACCACTTGTTCATGCGTTAAAGAAAGGAACTGATAAAACGAACACGTTTCATTGTTGGAGGCAGCCGGTACTAATCGTTCCGACCACTCCAGAAGATATTATAAGTATGGATAGGATACACGAATGGCTCTTAGCAGGAAAAATTTTTTGTAGAATCCATGACGTCATATCTCATGAAACTGTGATAAGACGGACTATGATAACAATGATAACGAGAATATCAAATAATAATACTACCTATTAAAATAAATGTTTATTAATAGCAAAATAGTAAATTATAATATAATATTATATAATATTAATTTTATTTTATAAAATGGTATATTAAAGTATTTTACTATACTATTACCTCTCCGCTAATAAGTAAATAGGGAGTAACGACTATTTTAATAGCAATTATTATTTATAATTAGCAAGAGCAGTACTATTTTATTGATCTTAATCAGTCAGTTCTCAATTCTTCACATCGTTTGCCTATTGTTAATTCATATTTTGTGTTGTATTAAATTATTAATTCTTTTAAAATGAACAGTGAAACTAAAGATAATCCTGATAATCCAAAAAGGGTGAGAACTCCGGAACATATTAAACGATGAAGAGGAGATAGGTAAACTAATTTATTACTACATTGTTGGTGTTGTATGCAGGTGGTCTGGCTCACTGAATACAATTATTGCTGCTAAATATTTGACTTAAATAAAAGTAGATACATAAATATTCTGGGTACCTAGTAAGTTAATTTATTTTACTTTATCATATTTTGAATCTGTATGTACTATTTTATATTCACCAAGGCAGGGCAAATTAATGTTTTACCCTCAGATATTGAATCTAATTGATCAAACAAAACTTGTTAATAACATAAACACATAATACATCTTTGACGACTAAATAAATATGAAAATTTAATTTTGGAAATATCTAGTTGTCAGTTAATACATTTTGGTTAAAATTATAATATACAACTCTGAAATAACATAAAAAAAATAGTAAAAATAATATTGCAACAAAAAAATTAAAGTGTCAATCATAAATCATTTAGATAAAATAATTAAAATGTCAATAATTTATAGATAATAATAGTTAATAGATAGGTAATCATAATTTATAAATAGGAGTGGTCAAACATTTGTGTTGTACTTATGAATAAAGTTTCATTGGAAGAATTCCTTAATGATTCTCTAATATGCTTACTCTCATTAGATGATAAAGTAGGTGGTTCAATTCTTTTTTTTTGTTGGTAAAAAATCTGGCTTGAGGTTCAATATTTCTCTTCTTTCCTACATTTGAAGTATTTTTAAAATCTGTATTTTTGGCCAATTTCGAAATTATTTTATCACATTGTTTTATTATATATTTTTGATCTATGTCATTTAACTTGGTACGATTCACCATTCCCAGTATTGACTCTAACTTATTTGTGATTTCTCCTGTATTATCTGTATTTTCATCTAACTTTGGCTGAGTTTCGTTTGGTTGTAGGAAACCATTATCAACAGCTAATTCATATGTTAAAGATGTGGAAGTTACTGCAGGTTTACATGGTAATAAAATATTTTTTTTTTGTTTTGCACATGCATGAATATGCTTGCAAATATTAAAGTAAATTACATTATTCATGCATGAGCACTTATAGGTATGAACACATATCTGGCATTCAACACAACTCAAAACACATTCACTACATGAAAAATTTGTTTTCTCAACTTTATAATGGACATTGTAGTTAGTTGTAGAATTAACCAACCAGTAACCATCAACTTCTGATATCATATTTGATGTTACCTCAGAAGATTTTTTATGAGCTGCAATAATTTGATTAATTTTAGAAGTTTTTTTTTGTTTTGCAATTTTAATTATCCTTTCAAAACTTTTATCCCTAACTAATGACATAAGTGCATTGATTGACAGATCTAAGCGTTTACATTTTTTCCCATCTAAATAACTATATTTTATGGTTTTGTGAAGTGCCTCATTTGTGAAGTACATATTTGTATTTATACCAATGTGTTTTCTATTGAAATATGCCCACTTTTCTACTCTACATGAATACATCATTTTAAAGTACTTCCCAAAATCTTCAGTCTCTGTATCATTAAATAAGTCATCTAATACTTTTTGGAGTTCAATATAAAAATAATGTTCATTAGTTTCATACAACAGTGCTTTTAAGGTTTTGAATACAATGGTTTTCTTTTCATTGCATTGTATTTTGCTTAAATTTTTTGTCCAATTTCTTAATACATGCCAAGTACATAAAAGCTGTTTTTCTGCAGGCCCCATTACAGCGTTCCAAGCATTATAGAACGCTGGTTCATCATCGGACATAAACACATTTGCTGTAATTTTACCGGTAACATTTTTAATGCACTGAAAGTAATGTTTATATAAAGCGGTGTCAGATTTATTAGAAAAACAAAATGCAACGGGATATCCGTTTCCAAACTCATCCACCACAACTATAGTATACAACTGAAAATTAAAAGTTTAAATAAATGTGTTTCATGTTCAATTGTATTGTGTTAAAATGTAACATTTTTAAATAATAAAATATTTTACTTTTCTAGTAGTTCTTTGACTAAATGATCTATGGCAAAAAAAGTACATATATTTTTTATCGGTTGATTTTTTGCTTGAAGTAGTTTTTACAAATTGACAAAATTCTTTTTCCTCGATAGTTCTTTTCCATGCATTAAAATCTATATAATTTTTAAAAATAACCAATGTAAAAAATGTTGTTGTAAATTACTTAATATATTTACCTTTACAATATCAGCAAGTAAACTTGGAGGTCAATTTTCAAAAAATTCACAAATAAAACATTGTGTTTAGTGCACAGGAATATAAAACAAATATTTAAAATTAATAATTGAGCTACAAGTAAACATGGATGGGAATCAGACTTGCTTGTGTAGAAAACACGTCGGTATTAATACAAATATGTACTTAGAGGCACTTCACAAAACACTTCATAAACAATGTAAACGCTTAGATCTATCAATCAATGCACTTATGTCGTTAGTTAGAGATAAAAGTTTTGAAAGGATAATTAAAATTGCAAAACAAAAAAAAACTTCTAAAATTATTCAAATTATTACAGCTCAGAAAAAATCTTCCGAGGTAACACCAAATACGATATCCAAAATTTATGGTTACTGGTTGGTAAATTTTACATCAAGCTACAATGTTCTTTATAAAGTTAAGAAAATTATATTATGTCAGAATTTTATATTAGGTATAATTGTAACCAAAATGTATAACTGATCAATAGATATTCTCCCCATATTTATATCAAAATAACTTACCTCTTAAGTTTTAGTGGTTATAAAGTTTGGGTATTAACAAGTTTAAATATTGAATGATTTTAATTAATTGCAGTTACAAAAATCATTAATTTGCCCAGCCTTGGTATATAGTACATACAGATTCAAAATATGATAAAGTAAAAAAAAATTAACTTATTAGGTACCCAGAATATTTATCTACCTACTTTAATTTAATGCTCACATAATGAATACTTTATACTGATAAACTGATAAACTGATCCAGTCATCGACAGTTTCACAATAAAACACAAAAAACACAACATTTCTCCAGGTACTTATATCGTTATCCTAGGCAGAATTAAACAATATTAGACACAAATAACAAAATTACCAAGTACGATATTTACCAGCAATAACGGTATTCACTGAGTCAGAGCACATACATACAACACCAACAATGTAGTAATAAATTAGTTTACCTTCTATATTTTCAAAATGTAGCAATTTCGTCTCAATATTTACATTATGTATACTCTGTAAATGAGCAATCAATCCAGACATTGATGAAAAGGATTTCGGACATAACGAACATATTGATTGACGCTGTACATTTTTCATCAAATGGCTTTTGACATGCTGAATCAAAACCTTTTTTAAGTCAAAAGTTTCGTTACAATCATTGCATGTGTACAAGTTACGTTTAATAACTTTAGTTTTTTTTAAGTCTTTATGTTTAATCCTCATATGCTTGTTAAAACCTGAAATTGATTGAAACTTTGCTTCGCAAACTTCACAGGAATACATAATGTTGTTCGTAAAAGTTTAAACTTATAGAACTTTATTTAAGTGAAGTAAAAGCAAATTCAAGTTTCAGACTTTCAGTTGAAATTTGAAAAACAAAACATTGATATTCTCGTTATCATTGTTATCATAGTCCGTCTTATCACAGTTTCATGAGATATGACGTCATGGATTCTACAAAAAAATTTTCCTGCTAAGAGCCATTCGTTAGGATACCGGACTTATCAACTGAGAATTAAATGATACCGTTTATCAGGTAAAAGGGCTCCTAGTAACTAATAATGTATCTAATGTCTAATATTGTTAAATGTAATATATTTTACAGATGTTTAATATTTTGAACATATTTTGGTCATAGACATAAGACAGACATTTTAACAACTATTATATCCAACTCAGTGATCATGCGAATGAGACAATATTCTATCAACTACAAATAAGAACACAATAAAGCTTAATGCAAAAAAAAAATGGATAAATTATTTTCTATTTACCTATTTATAATTGTAATAAATGTTTCAATTCTATATTTTATATAATAAGTTACAAAAAATAAATTATAATAACTTAAACATTTGTAAAAAAAAAATAAAGAGTTGCGTATGAGTATATTATTGTTATTTTGATTTATGATGTTTTTATAACACATGACGTCTAGATGGCGCTTTTACCAGTGGTAAAGGCAGCTATCTAAACATTTGAGAGCCACTGATAAGGTTGTCAATATCAGTGCATTATCATTATAACTTAGTTCGTGCGTTTATCTATTCTGCGGTTCGTGCTTAACATATAGGTACACAAAATTTTTCGGAAAAGGCACTGTTATTACGTTGTTATTCGCCTTTTTGACATTTTTCTATCACCGTTATTCCTTTATTCACGAAGTGGGTTTGTTGTCAATGCAGCGGATATGTGGTTTGTACCCGACATCATCTCGTAGCCATCGCAATCGTGTCAATTTACGACGTTCGAATACTTCTGCAGATACCTAGTTTATAATATATTCGAGGTAATTACATAGCTACTTGTTACACTATATGTATTTAATATATATATATATATAATATACCATATTACTGTTGATAGGTGAGTTAGTAACTATTAGTATGGCCTAAATTGGTGGTTAAATGTTTAATTAAACAAACAAATTCTGCAACAACTTATGTAGTGTAATATAGGTACAGAACTGTTCAACGACGGCGTTATTGCTTATGAATGTCCGTATCTAATGCTATAAATATTGAGTATAGTCTATAGGTTAGGATGAAGACCATCTTGACATAGAAGTGTTTTTCGTATGCAGTGATTTACTATTGAATTCATATTATGACATAGGTACATTACAGTGATATTAAGTTGACATTACAGTTGACTTATAAAATAATTTGGTAAAATTTTCTGTAAAAGTTATGGTCAAAATATTTCAAAACTTTGAAATATTGTTTTTTAGTAAAAAATACCAAAAAAAAAACTGTATATTTTGTGTTCTAAATGTGTTTAGCATCCTTAATATTTTAGAGGAATCAGAAACTACTGATCGTAGATCGTAGATCTTAATTTTTATTTTATTGTTAATAAAGAAATTTAATGGAAAAAGTAACACACTGACGGGTGGGAATACGTAATTTTTATTTGTTTCTTGTCTAAAAATGATAAGTAGCTAAAATTTAGTTTAATTATCTTAAAATATACACCAAACTCGGTAATAATTGAATTCATTTAGAATTGGGGTTCATTTTTCTTAATTTTATTGTTATTTAAATACTTCAATAGAATAAGTACCTAGATAGGCACCTCTTTATATAATGTAAATATAATTAGTATTTGATTGTTTTTAGAAAGCATCAAAACATATAATAGAAAAGATATAAAACGTGAGATTTTAATACAAAAATGGAAAATGGTAGTATATTCTATTATTTACAATACAACAAATAGTACATAACAATTATAATAATTATTATTTCAGAATTAGATGATACATTTACGTCAGATAAAACAGTCAATAGTCCACATGGAAACTGTTCTTGTTGCAATAAAAATTTTGGAGAAGAACTGTATGTATGCTGTGGCTGTCATAGAAAATACCATGGTTATTGTCATATTCCTATCGTAAAACTCAGGTATATTATTGTTGCGAGTAATAGTGATATAATTTAAAATGAACTGTTATTTTATATTTGTGAATCAGTTGGATTGTCATAAAAATATCTATTATTTATACTATAAATCTACACTAATTACTATTATGTTAAAAGTGAAAAACAAAAAAAAACATGGGAATGCACAATGTGTGAAGATATGAACATTTTGTTAACACGTGTAGGCGACAATGGTGATCCAGAAGATATTTCCATTGGAACGGTTGAGCGTAAAATTGTGGAGCGTATACTAATGGAATTGTATTGTAACCTTGAGATGAGTGATTTATTTAAAGAACTTCCTAATAAAAATGATGTAATTTTGATTATAACTATTAATTAGTGGTAACTTTAATTATTTCTGTTAACTGTTATATATTATTTTCTTTTGTAGTTTCCCAACTATGATCAAAACGTTTCCCGCGTTGTATCATTAAACGATGTTAAAGATTTTATTATAAACAAAAATAATTATAAGCTCAGTGACGTTCTGCAAGATTTAAAACTAGTGTTTGTTAATGCTATGTCATACTTTGAGGTGAATATTAAATATTAATTCATGACAAATATTAACCCTCTTTTGTTATTGTTACCTATTTATTTGTTAAATTTATATAAACTTGTCTATGTAAATATTATTTGGTGTAGGTACTTACAGAATGATATAAGTTTTGTTTATAAATGTAAAATTGGTGTTTCTTCTGGTAATTGTATAACATTTCATAGTCCATAGTACAAATGTTTGCAATATAAAGTTAAATTTCATTATCAAGACATTAAATAGATTGTTTTGGTCATTAATAAAACCGAAAGAGTTGTGTGAATTAGTAATTTTATAAACTCATAATTATTATCAAAATTATAATTTCATAATTTTAGAGAAAATCTGATAAAATATGTCTGGTTTGATTATCATTCAAAGTTCATCTGAAAATTGTTATTATTAAAGTGTTTAGCAATCAGTTTATTCCTTGTTGCAATGTATATAGATAAATATGATAAGGGATACATTTCTATATTCCATCTCAATATATTAAATTATTTACTCTTTGTAGTTTGTATGTTATTTTTTTAATTTTTAATTTACATATTTTTAGGTTGATAATCCAAATTTTAATTTGGCGATGGATCATCTTAATCATCTACAGAGTTTGTACCAATCGTGGATAATGAATCCCATAAAAAATAAAAAGTGGACTGTAGCCCGTTCAAAACAGCACGTATAAATGTGTGTAATGTGTTTATCAAATTAAAAATAATAAAAAAAAAAAATTGTGATTTTTTGTTTTTTATTTTAAAGATATTTTAACAATTACTATATAGTATTAGTTGATAAAGGTTTATTAAATTAGTAATTCTAGTTGTATATAATATGTAATTTACTTATTTAATTTACTAATAATTTTTTTTATATTTTGTAATGATTTATAATTAAAAATATTCGTATTATTAAAAATAACTGTTAGTATTTCATAATTGTATAATTTTTCATTTATTGAATATGATTTGTGCCTTGATTGTATTTTTCATATTTAATTCTCGTTTACATTTTCTTTAATATTTTTACTATTGAAATAGTTTTTGGTGTATATCATTGTACTAATAAATATACATTTTACGCATAGATAATCTTTATTATTTATGATCAGTGTTGAGTTTATCTAGATAAAAATTATTTTTTCTTATCTAGATAAATTAGTTATTCTAGTTGTATAAATTTAAATATTAAAATAAGTATTATATATGCAAAGGTTAGTGTTTAATGTGTCCATAAAAGAAATTATAAAGATGTTAATTTTGTGTTCATGTTTTACTTGTTTTTTTATTTAGTTATTATTATTTTAATTTTTATCATGATGTTTAAATGTAAGTAAGTATATACTAATAATTAATAAAGGTATCGAAAAGTAGTAATTCTAGTTGTATATAGTATATAATTTACTTTTTTAGTTTACTATTGTGTATTTTGATATTTTGTAATGAATTATAATTAAAACTATTAGTATTATTAAAAATAGTTGTTAGTACTTCATAATAGGATAATTTGAATTTTTTTCTATGATTAGTGTATATATTTTGTGCTTTGATTGGTACATTGCTAGTATTTCTCATATTTAATTCTATTAATACCTTCTTTTAATAGAATTATTATTAGTTTTTAAATCAGAGAATCAGTGTGTTTTTGTATTTAAATCATTCACAATTTGATATTTTGTAATGAATTACAACAGGATATCTGATCTTCAAATTTAATATAAATCCTTTTTTATTTTGTCAGAAAATAATATCTAAAATATTTATGTATTAAAATCATAACAATTTGTTCAAACACGTAATTCAAATATCATTCCAGTAATGTTTGGGAAACTCTGATAATTCCAGTTATTGTGTTTTGTTTGAAAGTGTTAAGTTTTTGTTACCTTTGTTAATAATGATTAAATTTGTGCATATGCATACTTTAAAATGTTTGTAAGACATATTTTCTATGGTAAATGTTTAGGAGTTGTTGAATTTATTTGTGTAATAGGTATTTGATATTTTTTTGTAGTTATTTTCCAAGTAGAAAGTTATAAATGTCTCTTTATTTTATATCGTATTATAATATGAATTGTATATTAATGAATTTATTTTTGTTTTATTAAATATCTTTGATATGATTTTTTTACATTGTTTTCGTTGTGATTCATTATTTATTAAATTTGTATTTAGTATGTTCACATTTTCAAGACTTTTTAGTGAGGACAGATTTTTAGAATTATCCCTATGCCAAACATGTTGAAATATAATGTGTACGTATTTCTTTTTCTTTTATGGTTAAAGAGTCTATTTTTCTGTGTTCTTTACCAATGGTAGTCATTTCATATGGTGTTAATTCTAAGTTTTAACGAAAAGATTTTCTATTAAATTGTTTTGTTCAATTAGTTTAATATGGTTCAGCTTCGATGTTAGTTGAAGCAGTATGTGGTGTTTAATATATTTCTTTTGGCATTAATTTTATTGACTTGTTTAATTATGTATTTATCATTGTTTTCTCTTTGTGCACATTTGGTATGACTTATTCTCCATTTAATATTATTATTTAGAGTAATTATTTTCTTTGTATAATCTATTTTGGCTTTATTGGCTTCCAAATATTTGTTAATAAAATAAATTATACTGATGTTAATTTATGTTCATGCTTTATTTGGTTTCTTTATTTAGTTTTTATTATATTAATTTTTATCATGATGTTTAAATGTAAGTATAGTGTATACTAATAATTAATAAAGGTATTGAAAAGTAGTAATTCTAGTTGTATATAGTATATAATTTACTTTTTTAGTGTACTATTGTGTATTTTGATATTTTGTAATGAATTATAATTAAAACTGTTAGTATTATTAAAAATAGCTGTTAGTATTTCATAATAGGATAATTTGAATTTTTTTCTATGGTTAGTGTATATATTTTGTGCTTTGATTGGTACATTGTTAGTATTTCTCATATTTAATTCTATTAATACCTTCTTTTAATAGAATTATTATTAGTTTTTAAATCAGAGAATCAGTGTGTTTTTGTATTTAAATCATTCACAATTTGATATTTTGTAATGAATTACAACAGGATATCTGATCTTTAAATTTAATATAAATCCTTTTTTATTTTGTCAGAAAATAATCTCAAATCATAACAATTTGTTCAAACACGTAATTCGAATATCATTCCAGTAATGTTTGGGAAACTCTGATAATTCCAGTTATTGTGTTTTGTTTGAAAGTGTTAAGTTTTTGTGACCTTTGTTAATAATGATTAAATTTGTGCATATGCATACTTTAAAATGTTTGTAAGACATATTTTCTATGGTAAATGATTGGGAGTTGTTGAATTTATTTGTGTAATAGGTATTTGATATTTTTTTGTAGTTATTTTCCAAGTAGAAAGTTATAAATGTCTCTTTATTTTATATCGTATTATAATATGAATGTATATTAATGAATTTATTTTTGTTTTATTATATATCTTTGATATGATTTTTTTACATTGTTTTCGTTGTGATTCATTATTTATTAAATTTGTATTTAGTATGGTCATAAGTTAATTAATATTAAAAAAGCATAATATGGATATGTTAGTGAACAATGTGTTGATTAAACACAAGAAAGTTATGTATTATTAAGTTCAACTTTTTGAAAATATTGACACCTTTTCCAAAGACAATGCTGAGGTTGATTTTTTTAGTTTTAATGATACTGTAATATCTAATAATAATAATGATATTAGAACTTTCATAAATGATTATTTTGAAAATAATAATACAATAAATGTCAATGATTTTCCACAAGTTCTCAAAAATCCATATTTAGAATTTAATACTGCTGATCCATCATCAGTGCATGTACAACACTTGTTAAGTGCTGGGAGAAAGTTGTTTGATAAGATGTGAGCATGCATGTCAGACAAAAATTTGAAATCACCCTCCTCTTAAAATTCAATGTAGTTAAATAACTGTATTAACTGTTATTATATATTTATTATTATTTTTAATATTTTTCAATTATAATTTATAAACATTGTTATATAAAACTATAAAAGAAAAATTTTAATTTGATTTGACAAAAAAGAAAAATAATTTTTCAAATCAAAGTTTTGTATTTTTTAGAGTACAGATTAATGGTTTTAATTTATGGTTTAAGAGTATCTATTCTATACATGACGTCTTAATATATATGTTAAAATATTATCAAATTTTTTTGTCTTTTGTTTAAATTATATTTTCATCTCTAATATAGTTTTTAGTTAATCTATATGATAGCTAGAAATATTTTGTTTTTAAATTACGTAATTATAAACAATAAGACTGATTTCAATATTTTAAAATTTTACCAAAAACTTAATAAATAATATTTATTTTATAAAATATGTTATGATTATTTATTAAACATACAGTAAATAGGTACTCTATTACTACGCATACACACACACACACACACACAATTAATATCTGTTTGAAAGTCTTAATACAAAATTACTAACTCATTATTTTTAGTTATTAATTATTATTTTATATTTATTACTTATAACTTATTAAATAGGCACTGAACTAGTAACTTCTGTTCGTTTTTAGAAATAAAAACTAATGAAATACCTACAATATACTATATGGAAATATTATATAAAGTATAAAGACTATAGTCTATAATTTAATTTTAGTTTTGAAAAAAATTGAGTACCTACACTAGTGTTGTATATAAAAATTAACTTTTTTTTAATTTAATGAAAAGTTTAAAAAAATGGATATTAACTTTTAACTTAACTGAGTCAATCTAAAGTTAAATCAAATTTTAAATTTTAACTTTTTGTAACTGGTGCATATTAACTTAACTTAACCGAGTTAAAAAAAAAAAAAAAAACATTATCGTACCCAGCCTTGTGTGTTCTTACCATCAAGTTTCATAATATATTGATTCACATTTATGTTTAAATTAACGGTGCTGAAGTAATCTACTGAGTGTAAATTTTCTATGTTATACACTTTTAAGACAGATTCAATAAATATCCGTGTGGCATCCTCTTAACAGCAGGAGTGTTAACTTTTGTTTTAAATATTCTGGAAGGTAACTTTTTCCTTTTTTATTAAATTAACTATTAAGTAAATATTAAAGCGTGTATTAATGAATATAATAGCCACTGAACAACTTCACCAGTCATTGTTGATTATTTGGAAGAATCTGATCAGCAGAATCTAGGTACAGAAAGACTGTTTAGCTTATATTTTTTAACACAGTCATAATAGTCTCCGATAGTATGTATTATAGTATATAACTTATATAATATATATAATTTTAATTTAAGTTACAATTTTGTGGAATCGAGGGTTCTGAACTCCTGAAATTTGGGATTTAAACAATAATTTTAACTGATCTTCACAAAAGTTTGGCAGCCAAGAAGCATGTGGAGTACATCTACAAGGAGTGGATAACTAACAGATTATTAACCTCAGCCTGTTTGATTGGTGAATTTTCATAACATTGTATACTTAATATTCTATTACACATCACACAGTCACACATAATTAGATTAAATTATAGACACCTTATTATAATATTATTTAAAAAAAAAATTAATTTTACATAAATGTATAAATATGTGTTAAAGATATTCCTTTCATAATATTATCTATGTTCTTACTTTTTAACATATTCAAGATGGATTATGCGCCAAACCAAAATTATAACTCTTATTATATCTGTACTATGTTTCTTTATTTACCAAATTAGATCTCTTTTAGAAAATTATTTTTAAAAGTTTTTTTAAGTTGTATTGATGCTTATAACTTGAATATAACATAAGTCAAATTTGTTTTAATTTAAGTTCTAGCTAATCATTAAAAGTTGTTATAAAAGATAAAATAAAAAGGTGAAAAATGATTTATTATTTAAAATAAAACAGCTATTGAATATTTAAACCCATATAATTTGAACAAAAAAATAAACATAAATTAACATATTATTTTTGCTTTTGAGGTAAAATGATTGTAAAATATTACATTACACTTAAAACACGTAGATAATGAAAATTTTTAAAATGAATAAGTCAATTATTAACATAAACCAATGTAAACAAATTTTAAAACATAATATATCACTATTTTTAAATTTTACCACAGAATAGAAAAAAAAATTAACATTTCATGAAATTATATTTAGTTACTTAAATTTATTTTACGACTCAAATTGATGAGCTGAAATTTTCATTTATAAGGCAATTCTTTAGAATTTAGATGCATTACGATCTTTTGATGCACGAGTTTTGGATGTACGAGCTTTTGATGCACGAGCTTTTGCTGTACGAGCTTTTGATGCACGAGCTTTTGATGCACGAGCTTTTGATGCACGAGCTTTTGATGCACGAGCTTTTGATGCACGAGCTTTTGATGCGCGAGTTGTAACAGTTGAGATTCGTTCAAGGCCACCCACAGATTGATTATTTTTTTTGATTATTTTTTTTTTATCTTTTTCGTTTTGTAAAATTTCTTCTTCAAAATCTCCAATTAATTCTTCGCAATCAAGGTTTTCTACTACTTCCCAAGTATTATATTCATGGTCGTAACCATTCCACTTAACAAAATATTCCAACTTTGTCCATCTTATACGTTTATCCATAATTTTCTCTGGTATTTTTTTTTCTTCTTGTTCCGAGTTGTCGTTAACGACTTCATTTAAACTAGAAAAAAAGTAAATTTATACATATATTATTAATAATATATGTAAAAAGATGTATAATTTATTTTAAATATTATGTTTACAGCAGATGACACTACCAAATATAATGCAAATTGTTACCCATAGCTAATTAAGAATACTTATTCCACATGCTGAAAAATATGAGGAACAGCCAATATATTCAGCTAATGACAAAAAAAAAATTACTTTTAAGATAAAATATTGCTTTTGATGATTGATTTCACCATTTTAGACTTAAGCACCTATGTTTGTTTGTTATTTAAGTAGTTCATATTCATACATTGGTATTGTTAGTCCAAATGTTTTTCTTTATATAAAAATAAAAATCAATCAAAACATTTAATTGAACATTTTACAGAACTTGTTGAACAAAATGTACGCCTAAGGTAGTGATTGTCCAAAAATGAGTTTGTCAAAAGGATACGAGGATTCGATAATTTCCATCCAACAAAAATTACAGACATATTCCATATTATATGCGGTGCATGAAATGGTAGCAGCACCACACTATTCGAATACGAATTAGGAATATGCGTATTAGGTATTAAAACTCCAGCACATCTATAGGAACGCATCCCAATGTAGTTCGACAAATTGTACGGCGACGATCGTTGGTGTATTAATTGATCGATCCTCGCAGTTGAGTGTTGACCCAAACGAGAATGCTTATAAGTTTAAAGTCTGAATAACGTCGCGAGCTGGTCGGATTATTATAAAACATGATGATGAGAACATTATCTGTGTAAGTATGTTGGTTGCTTACGAAATTTTAATATTTTAGCAAGTCATTTGTACATAGTATAGCGTAAATGAAAAGTGCTCATAACTCACTTTAAAACCGAACAATATAGTAATAAAAACAACATAGGAACACGGATAATGTTCTTACCATGAAGTTTCATCATAGTCCGATTCACTCTAATTTGTAAACTATCGGAACGAAACGTCATTTGCTGAGAGTATATTTGCTACGCTACTCAATCGTAAGACGGAGGCAACAAATATCGCTGTGTCATCTTCTTAATGTTTTTATTTGATGCTGAGAAAATCAACATAGGTCACAGTCTGTTGCTCGACAATATGGAGACAACGAGAACAAAAAAAGGAGTGCCATGGGTAAAAACATTGTCACCGGTAGGTGTATACCCATGCGTATGCGTAAATATTAGTTGATACTAACCTGGAAAACATATCGAAGGCTTTCGAAGACCAATGTTCAACGTCGGGATAATATACAAACTAACCACACGGCTAGATCACCAAAAAATTAATTTAATTAAACACTGTGACAACCAAGAACAAAATTTTGTAGTAAAACGTAGTAACAAACAACTACTTGCCAACAATGGTTCTAAGCTGATCAGATTTTTTCCGCTGGCAGCGGTAACACAATGAACTGTGGGACAAAAATTATAAACACTGCTCCGTTTTTACCGCCGACCCAACAATAATGGGTCCTCGGAGCAGCCCAATCACGTACCATCCTCCCGGCAGTGGCCAGTTTATCCAATAGATTGTGGCGGCGCAGCCATCACATAATTTCTTCCCGGACGATGTCGGCACTGTAAGGCGTTGGTCACCCCCCTTTAAAACCAACGGTCGGCGTCGCGCGGCGGCTACGGTCTAGCCGCCGCCCGGACCTCCTATCACTCTTCTCCCGCGACTTCGCGACAGACAACACGCTCGCCCATCCGACCTCTCGCCTATGACAAAGAAAACCTCGTGACCAACGCCACTCGCCGTAAAAATACACACATTTTTTTTTCGGCATTCGCCATTGTGAAATAAAGTTGGATTTTTACCAACAAACCACCGTGTTTTTTAATTCCTTTTCTTCTTACGTCACGATCACGTTACATTGTCGGAGGCAGCCGGTACTAATCGTTCCGACCACTCCACATTGGTGACCTCGATATTCGTACACGCGCTTCGCTTACCCCGTTCGTTCGATCAGTCCGTCGCGAGCGAATCATGAACGACACGTCCGGAAATGCGCAAAACGGAGGCAACAACGGCAACGCGGACGCCTCCTCGCCCAACGTTAACGCGGCGGCGCCGGACGTAGCCGCCGTCGCCCGCCTTCCAGCCTTTTGGAGGCACGCACCCGAGCACTGGTTCATCCACGCAGAAGCAACTTTCGCGTGTCAACGCATTTCGGCAAACAACACACGTGTCAACCACGTGTTAACCGCGCTCGATGAAGAGGGCATTAGCGCCGTCGCCGACCTACTCGGGTCCTCAGCTACGTACGACGGAATCCGCTGCCGCCTTATCGACGTTTGTAGTGTCCCTCGATCCACGCGTTTCCGCGAGATTGTTCTCCCTGGAGGCATCGGTGACCGCCGACCCTCTCAACTGCTCAGAGACATGCGCAACGCCGCCCCGAAAGATCTCGGAGAAGTTGCGCTCAAGGAGTTTTGGCTACAGAAACTGCCCACCAACGTGCTGGCAATAATATCTAGCATTGACGAACCTACGGACGCCCTCGCCGCCCGTGCTGATCAGGTCATGGAGGTCTGCAGCTCACAGCGAGTAGACGCTGTTTCTGTCCCCGACAACCATCTCTCGGATCTCGCGAACGCAGTGCGCGCACTAACACAACAAATGCAAACCGTCGTCGCTCGCACGCAGCACCTCCCGGGTGAAAGCAACACTCGCGCGGACTGCGGCACCTCGCGTCACGCCACGTCACAGAATTCGGAGATGTGTTTCTATCACTCCAAGTTCGGAAAGAATGCAAAAAAGTGTCGGTCACCCTGCATCTACGAGGCCGCGGACGACAAACCGCGCGACTCACGGTCGCAAGCGGAAAACTAGCTGCCGCAGCCAAGGCACCCGCCCTTCGTGCTGTGGTCTCCTCAATGCGGGCCCACATCAGCGATCAGCGCTCAGGCAGGTTGTTTCTCGTCGACACCGGTGCCGAGATATCGGTCATTTCTTACGACCGCAGCCACCAACAACAATCAAACATCACACTCACCGCCGCCAACGGCACACGCATACGAACATTCGGACCGAAGACCCTCGTCCTTGATTTCGATCTCACACGGCCGTTTACCTGGACTTTCGAGATGGCCGAAGTCACTAACGCCATTATCGAAGCAGATTTCCTCCAGTACTTCGGCCTCCTTGTTGACATAAGGCGCAACCGCCTGGTCAATCCGGTCAACCAGCAATCAACAAAAACTACGCGCATCCCGACCACAGACGCCCTGTTTCTCTCGGTTGCACACATTGCTTATGAATGTCCGTATCTAATGCTATAAATATTGAGTATAGTCTATAGGTTAGGATGAAGACCATCTTGACATAGAAGTGTTTTTCGTATGCAGTGATTTACTATTGAATTCATATTATGACATAGGTACATTACAGTGATATTAAGTTGACATTACAGTTGACTTATAAAATAATTTGGTAAAATTTTCTGTAAAAGTTATGGTCAAAATATTTCAAAACTTTGAAATATTGTTTTTTAGTAAAAAATACCAAAAAAAAAACTGTATATTTTGTGTTCTAAATGTGTTTAGCATCCTTAATATTTTAGAGGAATCAGAAACTACTGATCGTAGATCGTAGATCTTAATTTTTATTTTATTGTTAATAAAGAAATTTAATGGAAAAAGTAACACACTGACGGGTGGGAATACGTAATTTTTATTTGTTTCTTGTCTAAAAATGATAAGTAGCTAAAATTTAGTTTAATTATCTTAAAATATACACCAAACTCGGTAATAATTGAATTCATTTAGAATTGGGGTTCATTTTTCTTAATTTTATTGTTATTTAAATACTTCAATAGAATAAGTACCTAGATAGGCACCTCTTTATATAATGTAAATATAATTAGTATTTGATTGTTTTTAGAAAGCATCAAAACATATAATAGAAAAGATATAAAACGTGAGATTTTAATACAAAAATGGAAAATGGTAGTATATTCTATTATTTACAATACAACAATTATAATAATTATTATTTCAGAATTAGATGATACATTTACGTCAGATAAAACAGTCAATAGTCCACATGGAAACTGTTCTTGTTGCAATAAAAATTTTGGAGAAGAACTGTATGTATGCTGTGGCTGTCATAGAAAATACCATGGTTATTGTCATATTCCTATCGTAAAACTCAGGTATATTATTGTTGCGAGTAATAGTGATATAATTTAAAATGAACTGTTATTTTATATTTGTGAATCAGTTGGATTGTCATAAAAATATCTATTATTTATACTATAAATCTACACTAATTACTATTATGTTAAAAGTGAAAAACAAAAAAAAACATGGGAATGCACAATGTGTGAAGATATGAACATTTTGTTAACACGTGTAGGCGACAATGGTGATCCAGAAGATATTTCCATTGGAACGGTTGAGCGTAAAATTGTGGAGCGTATACTAATGGAATTGTATTGTAACCTTGAGATGAGTGATTTATTTAAAGAACTTCCTAATAAAAATGATGTAATTTTGATTATAACTATTAATTAGTGGTAACTTTAATTATTTCTGTTAACTGTTATATATTATTTTCTTTTGTAGTTTCCCAACTATGATCAAAACGTTTCCCGCGTTGTATCATTAAACGATGTTAAAGATTTTATTATAAACAAAAATAATTATAAGCTCAGTGACGTTCTGCAAGATTTAAAACTAGTGTTTGTTAATGCTATGTCATACTTTGAGGTGAATATTAAATATTAATTCATGACAAATATTAACCCTCTTTTGTTATTGTTACCTATTTATTTGTTAAATTTATATAAACTTGTCTATGTAAATATTATTTGGTGTAGGTACTTACAGAATGATATAAGTTTTGTTTATAAATGTAAAATTGGTGTTTCTTCTGGTAATTGTATAACATTTCATAGTCCATAGTACAAATGTTTGCAATATAAAGTTAAATTTCATTATCAAGACATTAAATAGATTGTTTTGGTCATTAATAAAACCGAAAGAGTTGTGTGAATTAGTAATTTTATAAACTCATAATTATTATCAAAATTATAATTTCATAATTTTAGAGAAAATCTGATAAAATATGTCTGGTTTGATTATCATTCAAAGTTCATCTGAAAATTGTTATTATTAAAGTGTTTAGCAATCAGTTTATTCCTTGTTGCAATGTATATAGATAAATATGATAAGGGATACATTTCTATATTCCATCTCAATATATTAAATTATTTACTCTTTGTAGTTTGTATGTTATTTTTTTAATTTTTAATTTACATATTTTTAGGTTGATAATCCAAATTTTAATTTGGCGATGGATCATCTTAATCATCTACAGAGT
The DNA here is from genome assembly GCA_027563435.1 of Nasonovia ribisnigri. Taxonomy (NCBI): domain Eukaryota; kingdom Metazoa; phylum Arthropoda; class Insecta; order Hemiptera; family Aphididae; genus Nasonovia; species Nasonovia ribisnigri. Next base: position 83,593 of record JANEHU010000508.1, read on the forward strand.
TTGTACCAATCGTGGATAATGAATCCCATAAAAAATAAAAAGTGGACTGTAGCCCGTTCAAAACAGCACGTATAAATGTGTGTTATGTGTTTATCAAATTAAAAATAATAAAAAAAAAAAATTGTGATTTTTTGTTTTTTATTTTAAAGATATTTTAACAATAAAATTACTATATAGTATTAGTTGATAAAGGTTTATTAAATTAGTAATTCTAGTTGTATATAATATGTAATTTACTTATTTAATTTACTAATAATTTTTTTTATATTTTGTAATGATTTATAATTAAAAATATTCGTATTATTAAAAATAACTGTTAGTATTTCATAATTGTATAATTTTTCATTTATTGAATATGATTTGTGCCTTGATTGTATTTTTCATATTTAATTCTCGTTTACATTTTCTTTAATATTTTTACTATTGAAATAGTTTTTGGTGTATATCATTGTACTAATAAATATACATTTTACGCATAGATAATCTTTATTATTTATGATCAGTGTTGAGTTTATCTAGATAAAAATTATTTTTTCTTATCTAGATAAATTAGTTATTCTAGTTGTATAAATTTAAATATTAAAATAAGTATTATATATGCAAAGGTTAGTGTTTAATGTGTTCATAAAAGAAATTATAAATATGTTAATTTTGTGTTCATGTTTGACTTGTTTTTTTAGTATTATTAAAAATAGCTGTTAGTATTTCATAATAGGATAATGAAAATATGTTTTACAAACATTTTAAAGTATGCATATGCACAAATTTAATCATTATTAACAAAGGTAACAAAAACTTAACACTTTCAAACAAAACACAATAACTGGAATTATCAGAGTTTCCCAAACATTACTGGAATGATATTCGAATTACGTGTTTGAACAAATTGTTATGATTTTAATACATAAATATTTTAGATATTATTTTCTGACAAAATAAAAAAGGATTTATATTCGATTTAAAGATCAGATATCCTATTGTATTTCATTACAAAATATCAAAATACACAATAGTACACTAAAAAAGTAAATTATATACTATATACAACTAGAATTACTACTTTTCGATACCTTTATTAATTATTAGTATACACTATACTTACATTTAAACATCATGATAAAAATTAAAATAATAAAAACTAAATAAAAAAAACACATAAAGCATGAACATAAATTAACATCAGTATAATTTATTTTATTAAAAAATATTTGGAAGCCAATAAAGCCAAAATAGATTATACAAAGAAAATAATTACTCTAAATAAATAATAATATTAAATGGAGAATAAGTCATACCAAATGTGCACAAAGAGAAAACAATGATAAATACATAATTAAACAAGTCAATAAAATTAATGCCAAAAGAAATATATTAAACACCACATACTGCTTCAACTAACATCGAAGCTGAACCATATTAAACTAATCGAACAAAACAATTTAATAGAAAATCTTTTCGTTAAAACTTAGAATTAACACCATATGAAATGACTACCATTGGTAAAGAACACAGAAAAATAGACTCTTTAACCATAAAAGAAAAAGAAATACGTACACATTATATTTCAACATGTTTGGCATAGGGATAATTCTAAAAATCTGTCCTCACTAAAAAGTCTTGAAAATGTGACCATACTAAATACAAATTTAATAAATAATGAATCACAACGAAAACAATGTAAAAAAATCATATCAAAGATATTTAATAAAACAAAAATAAATTCATTAATATACAATTCATATTATAATACGATATAAAATAAAGAGACATTTATAACTTTCTACTTTGAAAATAACTACAAAAAAATATCAAATACCTATTACACAAATAAATTCAACAACTCCCAATCATTTACCATAGAAAATATGTCTTACAAACATTTTAAAGTATGCATATTTTTTTTTTTTTAAAAACTACCTGATGCATTTTTTATTATAACGATCAATGATCTTTCACAATACATTTCAGAGGACACATAAATATAAGATACTAATGAATAATAGTTTGTAGATATGTATAAACAAAAACATGTTTGGGTTATCACTCCCAATGGAGAGGCCCGGTCTTAGTCTAACATTTTATACTAAGTCATATGGTCTTCGGCGTTTGAGACGCCTTATGTCTTGAGAGTTGTCAAGTAGTTGAATTGCTGCTGGATTGGTGTGTTGATCTAGCCTTATCTCGTGTTTTCGGGCAAACTTTTTAATCTCGTCCTGGACTGAGGGCATCATCAAGTCTCGGTGGATAGTGTCATTTCTGTCGTACCGGTACGCTGCGACAATTGTACGGAGAGCAATGTTTTGACAGCGTTGAATAATCTCAATATTGGACTTACTGGCACAACCCCACAGTTGTATTCCATAGGTCCATATTGGTTTAATTATCGCTACGTACAAAAGACGTTTGCTTGTAAGGTCTAGTTCAGAGTGTCTTCCGATTAGCCAATAAAGTTTCCTCAATTTATCTTTAATTTGCAACTATTTCTGTCGAACGCGATGTTTCCAGTTTAATCGCGAGTCAATGTGCATTCCTAGATATTTTGCAGCATCGTTCTGTGGGATGATCTGTTGATCCAACATTACTGGACAATAAACACTTTTACGCAAAGCGTAATTTACATGTACCGATTTGTCACTGTTAATTTTGATTTTCCAACGCTTAGTCCAGTTGGAGACGTTGTTAAGTGTTCGTTGAAGTTGATCAGTCGCAGTCTGCTGATCTTCATCAGTTGCCAATATTGCTGTGTCATCGGCAAACATGGCTGTCATTGAATAGTTGTTAACTGGAATGTCAACTGTGTAAAGTAAGTACAAAATAGGTCCGAGGACACTTCCTTGGGGTACTCCAGCTGATATGTTTTTCCAGTCAGTTATTGCTTCTTCGTGAATAACTCTGAACTGACGTTCAGACAGATAGGACTCGATAAGTGCGCACCAAGTATGCGGCAATTGTTCGCGTAGCTTAATAAGTAATCCTTTGTCCCAAACTTTATCGAAAGCTTGCGCAATATCGAGTAATACTCCACAGCAGTATTTTTTCCTTCCAGTGCCTTGTTTATTATATTTGTGACACGATGGACCTGTTCAATTGTTGAGTATTTACTCCGGAATCCGAACTGGTGTTCAGGAATAAGCTGTTTTACTTCTATTATTGGTTTTAGACGCTTTAAAAATAATTTTTCGAATAATTTAGATAAGCTTGGAAGAAGCGATATAGGTCTGTATGAAGTTACTTGTTCAGGAGGTTTTCCTGGTTTAAGTAGCATGATGACTTGAGCTCGTTTCCATTGTTTAGGAACGTATTCTGTACGCAGGATGGCATTGTAGATGTGTGTTAGATGAATCATAGCCTTTTTTGGTAGTTCTTTCAGTATTTTCGGGTTTATTTGGTCGTAGCCCGGTGCTTTTTTTATATTGATATTCGTATCGATTTCTTTAGCAATTTCAATTGGAGTAAAGTACTTAATCTTTTTGCGTGTTTCGCTCAATGGTTGATTCTGTTCTATATCGAGTTCAGAAGCGATATTGTTCGGCTGAAATGCATGTTCCAGATGACGTGCATACATTTCAGCTTTGTCTTGGTCACAACGTGCCCATGATCCATCTTCCTTGCGAATTGGTGGTACATAGGCTCTAGGTCTTTTCATTTGTTTTGTAGCCTTCCATAACGAATAGTCAGTCTTTTGTTGCTGAAAGATTACTCAAGTAAGATTTGAACGTTTCGTTTTTGACTTCTTTTATTTTATCATGTAAAAGCCTACTAGCGTGGTTCCAAATAGTTTTATCCGATGGATCTCTCGTTCGGTGCCATTTTTTCCTAGCTTTTCTCTTTTCTTTTACTAGTTCCCTGACTTCCATTGGGTAGGTGATTTCACAATTTCTTCGTGCTGATATTTCAGGTGTTGCCAATTTTGCTGCCTTGACAACGTTGTTAGTTAGCTGTTCAATGGCGCTATCAATTTCAATTGGTATTCTTAGTCTTACAGAGAGGGTAATCATTTCTTCTAGATTAGCTCTGAAGAGGTCCCAGTCTGTTTTTTTATTGGTGAGCGACACCTTGCTTTGTTTTTTTATAACATTTGAACTTAGAGTGAGAAGAACTGGTATGTGGTCCGACGTTAATTCTATGAGATCTATTATTTCGACGTAATTAGAGGATATACCTTTCATTACAAAGAAATCTAATAAATCCGGAATCTTATACTGGTCAGTTGGCCAATACGTTGCTTTTCTTGTGGAAATGATTTCAGCATTGATATTGTTTGCAGTTTTTAATAGAGCGCGTCCTTTTGGGGTGATAAGTCTCGAACCCCAATGAGTATGTTTGGAATTATAGTCTCCTCCAGCTATGAATCTACTATCTAGCGCCCAAAGTATGGAAAAATTCAGTAAACTTAATTTCATCTGCACCCCCTTGTGGTGGACAGTAAATTGCAGTGACTATAAGGTTTATACCGTCATTTACGACAACGCTGGTAGCTTGAATATGGTTTTCAGAGTATTTGTCATGCTCATGATGCTTTATAGACTCTTTTATTATTATAGCTGAACCTCCTCGAGCTTTACCACTGGGATGTAATGTAATATACGTTTGGTAGTTCCTAATCTTCAGAAAGGTCCGCGCTGTCAAGTGGATTTCTGATATAAGAGCTATATCGATGTTATTTCTATGTAAGAGGTCTTCAAGTTCCTGTTTGCGCTGTACTAACCCATTGGCGTTCCAAGTTATGATCCGAAGTGTAGGGATCATTTATTTTTCTGTTTGGCATTTTTGGACTTGTTATGTATTGTTTCTAACTTGTCCATTCTCGCTGTGATATTTGCTAGTGTTTGTGTTACATTGGTTAACGCAACTAATATATCATTGAGCCTAGGTTCATTGTTTTCCTTAGGTTGTTGTACAGACACTTGAGGTGCAATTTGGTTATTTTTTGAAGTACTTGGAGTCTTGGAGTACTAGCCATCTGTGCATATGAAATGTTTGTTGTCACAGGCTGAACTGGTTTCTGTTGTATCCTTTGTACAGCAGTGACTTTTTTTGGGTGTGCTTTTTCTGTTGCTTTTTTATAAGCAGAGCATCCTTTCCAGTTGGCTGTGTGATTTTCATCACAGTTTGCACATTTTGCTTTTGACTTTTTAGGTTTAGAACAGTCTGTGGTTTTATGACCTTCGCCACACTTAACACATACAGCAGATCTGTGACAGTAGTTTTGTGTGTGCCCGAATGCTTGACAATTTTTACACTGCGGTACTTCTTTATTCTTACGCGAAGGTTCTATTTTTATAACCTGATGGCATAGCAATTTTATGCTATATATGTCTTTATTATTCTCCCTTGGTTGTAGGTCAATGAAAAATAATGGTAAACGTATATGAGTCCATTCATTGTTTTTGTTTTTAGGATCGGATTTTTCTTTATCTGAATATTGGTTATTTTTATTACTTCATGACCTTGTTCGTACAGTTCGCTTTTTATTATTCCCGGATCTAAGTCATGATTTATACCTCGTAACACAACTCGAAATGGTTTTTCACTTTTTAATTGATACCAATGGTATTCAACATTATTTTCTTCTAGCATTTTTATCGTGCTTCTAAATTGATTTTCGTTTGTCGTCAATATTTTCGTCTCGTTGTTTGATATAATTTTGAATTTTTGTTCGTATCCGGCTGGTTCTTCGCACGTTAGTAGTTGTTTTAATTTATCAAAGTGTTTCACGCCTTTAATGGTTATTGGAGGAGGTTTATATACTTTTTGAGTATCACCACTAATTTGTTTTTTGATGTTTTTTTGTGTGGATTCTTTTGAACCTACGTTAACATCATTTGACACTGGTACATTATGAAATGTATTTTTTAATTGTAACCTTTTAGTTTCCAATGATAGTTCGTCATTTTTTAATTGTAATAATTGTTGACTCGCCTGTAGTTCTGCGACTTCGCGGCGGAGTTGTTCATTAGTATGCATTAATTCCGATATCGCATTTTGCATTTGTGCAAACGTTGGCTATCCATGTTGGCCTGTATGGCAGTGCACGTCACGCGACGGTGGGAACCACTGGTACGCCGTTGCACGTGTGACCTACTTAGTTATATTATGTGAACACTTACCAATGTCCTGTCTGCGTGGTAAGCATTTTTGATGATACTTGAATTACTGAAAATAACACTACGCGACACGCGTACGTACTGCTATACGCGACTACCCGGGTGCGGAAACATACGTGTTGCTCGTTCAGCAAGCAAATCGCAACTAATAAGTATGCATATGCACAAATTTAATCATTATGAACAAAGGTAACAAAAACTTAACACTTTAAGACAAAACACAATAATTGGAATTATCAGAGTTTCCCAAACATTACTGGAATGATATTCGAATTACGTGTTTGAACAAATTGTTATGATTTTAATACATTAATTAATGTTAAAATATTAAACAAATTTTACGAAATAACAATTTAAGTTTAAATATATTCAGATTTATAAATATTTCAGATTTATGTAAAATGAATAATACTGGACCGTAATAATTTGGACCGGACAAAATTGGATCGTAAAAGTGCCTGCATATAAATACGCCATTGCATTGGGTACAAATGAACATAATATCCTTATATGTAAGGCCAATCTTTAATTGTTTTGTCAAATATAAGACCAATATTTAAATTATCTTGTAATATGTTTTTGTATTAATATAATATTTCATACTAAATGCAATTAAATTAAATTTTTTAACATACGCTTATATACTTATTATGAACACAGAATATATTTATCATTTTTATGTTTTATCAAATACTACGAGGGACGAGAGTTGATAAAATATTCGCTACATACCAACGGGCAACGTTTAGGATCTTTCAGGTTTAAACTTTAAACAATCACCACATAAGATTCTGTGTGTGTGTGTGTGTGTGTGTGTGTGTGGGTGTGTGGATGTGTATGTGACGCGTCGTATTGAAAAGTCCGTACAGACAGAATGACAGATTGACGGACGGACTGCCTTGTTAGTGATTGTTGGGGGGGGGGGGGTGATAGGGTTCGGAAGGCCGATTTTCACGCAATAATTTAGTGTATACCTTCGACGTAATGACACCATTACTTGCGATTTTTTTTTCTTTTTTTGACAAGGATCATGACACGGTCCATTGTGACCCGCGGGCGACGTTAAATAACAAAAATATATCGTCCTGGGATCTCGACCCCTCCGCGGCCCGCGCCAGGACCCGTCTAATATTATGCTCCGATGCCGCCGAGTTCCTCCTCACTCGTCCGTCAAGGGGGCACCCGTCAAACTCGTCTCGGATTACGCAACGCGTCCATTGAGATTATTTAGAAAGGTGTGATCGTGTCTTCGAATGTGTATATAGGTGTACCAATACTCAATTTTCTTTTATCCGTTTAAAACGCGTCCGATTATAATAACCTATACACACACACACGCTCGCGCGTGCACGCTATCATACACACCTCGGTAATACAATTTTTTATCATTATTGTTATTATTATTATACATACCTACAACCATAGGCGTGCGCAGACTTCAATGCCCGGTCGAGCCTGGAACAATTAGTGCGCTCCAGTACATGGACAGTCGTGCCCCTAATTTTTTTCTCAACACATCAGCATGCATTCAAATTGTAAATTAATAACTTTGTAATATTTATATGTATTAATGTATAATTATAATCAAGTTGTATTTTGACATTTTGTCTAAGCAAGTTGACAGAGCGAGTTTCTAAACTACTTCTTGTACTTGTACACCATTTTTATTACATATAATTCTACTTCTTCTGATAAATATTTTTGAACTCTTCGTCACTATTTCTCATAGCCATCAAGTTGTATACAAAAGACTGTTTATTGCTAATTCAAGATCCATGTTTGGAGACTGTACCTAATAAAGTACTGGTTTTTAATTTTAAATTTAAAATGGGATTCAAAAAAATAATAAATATATAAGATAGTTAATAAGCTACTAAAAATACATACCATCACTATAATAAAGTTCCTTCTTTTTCTTTTTCTTTGAACCGTCAGATGTAAAATCTGTTTTATTTGCTATACTAGCTGTTGACAGAATCATTAAAAACATAAAAAAAATTAAGCTTTGTTAAATAAATTGTTTTATAACAAAAGTACATACCATCATAATTATAAAGATCCTTATTTTCATATTTCTTTCAACCATCACATGTAGAGCCTGTTGTATTTGCATACTAGCTGTTGACAGGATAATTAAAACAATAAAAAAAATTAAAATTTGATAGGTGGGTACAACATAATATTAATAATCAATTGAAAAAATCAACTTATTAAATTTAACTGAATACTTATCTTGAATCTTGATAACTGATTAATTTCTTACATTAACTATTATTAACAAATTACTAATATCAATTATAATATATAGGTATACATAATATATGTATATATAATATATCTATTAGGTACTACCTTATACATTACTTACAACTTTTAAAATTGGATGTGCTTGATGTAAAATAATTTATTACTGAACATTTGCTTTTAATATTTAACAAGTCTGATTCTTTACGAGCTTTACGTTTTCTGTTTTCACAGCCACTTCGTTGACTTGACATGTTTGAAATATTTGAATTTATTACCTACACGGCACTATAATTGTCTATTATATATACATTATTAAACAGTAATACTAAAGACTAAACTGCAGACCAGTGACTGAGTAAGAACAGTAAACAGTTAACACACTGAATAGATTATTGACAACAATGCTTTAGCGTATTGCGTATAACAGAAGCACGTATCTTATTATTATTATTTATTGAAGCATTTTACAAATTAAATACAAAATTCAAAACTTTGTACACAAAAATGATTCATATCACATGTCTCGCTCACGCAGTGCATAGAATTTGCGAAGAAATTCGAAAAAATTTCCCAAAAATTGATTCACTAATTTAAAATGGAAAAAAAATATTATTAAAAGCACCTTCAAGGGTATTAATTTTTAAAAATAATGCTCCTGGAATACCATTACCTCATCAACCTATAATTACCAGATTGGGTATACATGGCTAGAAGCAGCGATATATGAGTTATATAACTGCGACAATTACAAAGCATTTTGCGAAGTTATAAATATGTTAAATTAAGAAGATGCAGTATCCATCGAACACGTAGAAAAACTTATGCAAGAATCAACATTAGAAAGTAATTTAATTTTTATAAAAACTCATTTTAGTTTTATCCCAAATAAAATTACGTTTTCATTTAGAAATTCATAAAAAAATTTCCTTTTAAATCTAAGGCTTGAAAATTTAATTCAAGATTCTTCATAAGTTTGCCTATATTTTTCAAAAAAAAATGTCTAACTGAAAGTCAAATTAAATTTTCAGTCAAATCAGCGTTTGAAGTTCAAATTTTTATAACATTGGAAATTCACTCGATTTATCATGTAGCGATTTCCTTATTTTGCTATAATTCAAAAACAAATAACTGAAGATACCTTGAAATTTATATCAAATGTTTATTTTATCAATTACTATACTTGATCAAATTTTCAAAATATTTTACTTCGTTTTGAGCTATTTACTGATATATTCTTTTACAGTTTTTGTATCTACAAATTACAATATTAAGTAATACGTATTTATTTATATTTGTGTTATTTAATATTTAATAATTTATGACAACCATCAATTTGTTCAGACAAGCATAATCCATTTCGGATTATGAAGTTAAAAGTATAATATAAGAATACAACAAATATATATTCAGAGACGTGATCCATTTTCAAACATCTTACAGCCTTCCACCAGTTATTATTTCATTACCTTTCAATTTATTAATTGTATTAGACTTTTAACATGTTTATATAATATGTATGTACCTACATAGTTTTTATTCAAATAATAATGACTTAAGCTGCATATTTGTGTAATTTTAATTAAATATTTAAAGGATTCTTAGTGTACACTAAGTCCTAAATTCTATTATAGTAAGGGCAACTTTTTTTAAGACTGTACAGCAGTGTTAATAAAACAACTCAAAACTATAAGTTAATGATGATTATAGAAAATAAAATAATATAGGTAGTCAGCGTGTTTTATTATACCTGTTTAATATATAATGTCTTCGACTTACGACGGGATATTGTCTTACGCCATAAAATCTAAAATTTGTTTGTAGTGTATAGATCATAATACTTAAAAAGGGGGTCAAGTGGATGTCACTCCACTCTACAGTAGTTAACAAGTAGATAACTGTATAATGGATGGTATTAAATTTGAATTCAATGATGTAATATCACTGTATACGAAAAACGATTCTGAGCGGCGACGGTATGTCAGTTTAGGATATTTTAAATTATATTGATATTGTGATTATATACGGTAGCTGGTAAGTTGAATTAATATTATTCATATTATTTAATTATTAACCTAAAATTATCAGTGATGCTGGAAAAATATTATAATATAATATATACTTTTATTCGTTTAATTGATTTTAATATGTGATTTCGTCCAAATTTGAACTTAAAATGTCTGTAACAAATAACTGTGTTTATATAATTTTTAGATTTTTTGTTTACTTTAGTATGTACTATTAATTAGAAGCTTTATTTAAAATTTTCAACCTTTAGTTATAAAAACTGACCATTTTATAATTGTTTAATTACAATGATTGATAATTTTCGAGATTTCGATGAATTTCGTCAAAATTCGAACTTTACATGCTTATAAAAAAATGTGTGCCTGTGTATTTTTAATATTTTTCAATTGCTATTGTAACAATATATCAGGAGCCTTGTATTAGAAAATTAGAAAATTGAAATGGTCCGTAAAAAGCTCAAAAACAGTCAAAATATTTTCAAAATTAGATGGTGCATAGATAGTTCTTATATAAATATTCAGTGAAATTTTCATGCATCTACAGTTATTAGTTTTTGAATTTTATTGCAACAAAATAAAAAAATTGCTACATGAGAAATCGAATTAATAGGTATCTAATTTTGTAAAAATTTGAACTTAAATGCTCATAATAGTACATACTACTATTTATTAGAATCTTTGTTATAAATTTTCAATCCTTACTCCTGAGTTATAAAAACTGACCATTTTATAATTGTTTAATTACAATGATTGATAATTTTCGAGATTTTGATGAATTTTGTCAAAATTCGAATTTTAAATGCTTATAAAAAAAATGTGTGTCTATGTATATTTAATACTTTTCAGTTGCTATTGTAACAATATATTAGGAGCATTGTGTTACATTTTCATTATTTTTTGCCCGACAGATAAAAATTGATTGGTATTTATATAAAAATAACTAAACAATTGAAAATTGAAATGGTCCGTAAAAAGCTCAAAAACAATCGAAATATATTCAAAATTAGATGATGTATAGAAAATGCATATAGAATATAAACATTCAGTGAAACTTTCATGCATCTGCAGTTATTCGTTCTTGAATAGTAACAAAATAGGTAAGAAAATCGCTACATGTGAAATCGAGGAAATATCTAATCTTGTAAAAATTTGAACTTAAAATGCTCATGAAAATTTATTTTGACTAGCTTACAAACATTTTTTTATTGATAAAATGAGGAAAAATTATGAAGAATCTTGTATTACATTTTCAAACCTTAGCTAGGTATATATAGAAAAACATTTTATGAATTTCTAACTCAAAATAAATTGCACAATTTCTTCATTTTTACGTATTTTCTCAAAATTTGAACTTTGATTTCCTATAAAAAAAATTGTGATTACGGATTTTTAATATTTTTCATCTACCTTTGAAATTATATTTTAGAAGTCTACTATGAAATTTTCATGATTTTTTACCCAACAAATAAAATTTTATTGACATTTATAGAAAAAAAAACTAAAAGATTGGAAACTGAAAATGTCCGTTAACAGCTCAAAATAAATCAGAATATTTTGAAAATGCTAAGATGTGTAGAAAATGCTTATATAAACATTCGGTCAAAATTTCATATCTCTACGGTCATTTCTTTTAGAGTTTTACCAAACACCAAAATCGATTTTGTTGAAAATTGGTTTTCTGTAAAAATTCCCGTTTTTTCCTTAATTTTTCATTTGTTTTTCACGGCGCTTTTGAAAACTACTGGGAAATTTTAACTTTTGACTTCCCAAAATACCAACTAGATTCACTTTCCTATCAGAAAAAGTACTTTTGATGAAAATTGAATCATTTTTAATGTCACAAAAGGTGATGACAGACACAAAAATAAAAAAATTAAAAAAAACACATTTGATTGTAAAATCAATACATTCATCGCTCCGCTCAGAATCAAAAATTGAATATAAATGTTCGTATACTATATTATTATAATATAAATTAAAGCGTATACTTATTCACAAGAAAAACTGTAATGCATAGTAGCTATGCAATATTTTTGATCAGGTAGGCACTGATTTTCATAACTGAAAAACAGTATCAACAAAAATATTTTTCGTATCTATAGCCTATAGGTACATGAGGAAAGCGTATTTTCTATTTTGGCAAATTTATGCCTATAAATGGGATTTACATAGTCATGGTACCTCCAGTCGGTGGACATTATATTTTATTCAGAACATGTATAAGTTTAACTGTAAGGGGTATCATAGCATTTATAAATCTATTTTATAGTATAATCAACATGTTATTTAGTATCTTACAAGTTAATTTATTTTATTGTCACGTTAAGTTCCTTTTGTTCCTAAACCACAGATTAAAAATATTATAATTACATACATTAAATATTCACAGAATATGAATACAACAACAATGGTACTACACGTTTTACGTATCATAATATTAAAATATGTATGTATATTGTATATATTTCATTTAGTATTATTGTAATTTCAAATATATTAGGTATGTATTAAAAATAGGTACTTTATTTACTTTAAGTCCAAGTACAATATATTAGATTTTAAATAAAATTATTAAATACGAAATTCGTCGTAATTTTGTATGTTACATCTTGAAGGCTTGAACGTTTAAACTGTTAAAAATTTCAAAGTGGAATAATTATTTAGCTAATAAATTGTAGGAACGAGGAATGAAATTAAATCAAAAACAATCAATTTGTAGATATTTGCAGGAACGACTGTCGACCCGGTGAAACATGTCGCATTGTCGCGGGGAATAAATTGCTTTGTTGCATCATATTATTCTATGGGTTGGTCCTACGGTGAACGGTCACATGGGTTTTCCATACTCAATAATTATATGTAGGTACTTCCAAATTCAATTAATCTTCAGACAAAATGATATTCGTCATATGAATAAATAACAAAATTAAACATGAGAAATAATCGATAAATTAAATTATATAATAATTTTGAAACATCGAAATTTTTACAAAAATTTGTTGTCACCCAGTAATTAAATATATCATCAACTATAGGCGACAAAAAGTTTTCTCTTGTCCTAGTAAATTAATTAAAATATCTACAGTCACGGATGATTCACGCGCAATTTATATCACTGCTATAGTCACAGACACGAACTAAGATATACTATATATATATATATATATATATATATACTGTATAATATCTTAGTTCGTGGTCACAGAATATAATATAGATAATAAACTAGATTGCTGACTAGTGATATCAGCCGACGCCAAGAAAATGTCATGTTGGCTATCACCCGATAAACCGAATGATAACAATTTACAAAACACCATAGTCCACAACAACAGGTTTCTACATTGTTTAGATAGGTAGGTATAACACTATTTGTCGAAAAAGTGGCGTCATCCGGCCCGCTCGTCGGTGTATAGCATAGATAAGTATATGGGGGGGACGAGGTGGCCGAGCGGTCTAAGGGGTCGGTTGCGGCGCTGCCGTCGCCACTTCGATTCTCGGTCACTGGGCGGCATTTTTCTTCGGGCAAGTCACGGTGTCCGCATGGCAGAAACCTACGGGTGCCCCACTAGAAATTCTGCCACAACACACACACGTGTACCAAAAAAATAGATAAGTATATAATAATATCGTCTATAGTTGTTGTAGTCGGCTATCTAGGTTATTAATGTTATTATCCATATCATTCTGTGCCGCTTGTTTAGTGATAATAATTATTATCATTATTGATATTATACGCAACCGATATCAGTACGCCCACGGCTCGTCTTTGTGATATGTTTTCTATGCGACGACGTAGTACGCTTTTATAATTCAGTAGCTCTATCCGTGGTATAATAATATTATGATCTGAGGTGCGCGTTAAGAATACATTTTAACAACATAATATTTTGGTCAAATCGCTGTTGTAGCGTAGTGTAGGTTAATGTACTAGGTAGGTATAAATGATTATGTTTTTTTTTAAAAACGGCCAAATTTCGGTAGCATTGAGCGCTCGTAATTTTTTCCTCCGTGTTGTTGTAACCCGTTTAAAAGGTTTTTGTTCGTAAATTATAGCGCTGAAATAAATTAATTCTGTCCCAAGTGTTGGACATCTATTCGAAATGGAAACAAACAACAAAGCATCGGTATGTTCTTGGTTTATTTAAACTTGAAATTAATAGAATGCTTATATTATATTAAAACATGTGTTATAGACGTCACACTCTGTCCAATCTGATTCGTCTGACGATGGTGATGAAAATCTTGAAAACTTATCAACTGAAGAGATATGTAATAAAATAAAGACATTTCGTAATTTATGTTTTGGAAACGTAAGTCTTAAATATATTATAAAATGTAAACATTAGCCTTTAACCCATGCCTACCTATGCCTATTGTGAGTGACTAGTATATTAGGAACAAAAATTATCTACGGAAATGTATTCCGTTTTTACAGTTATTATTTTTAATGTTAGGGCGATGGAATGAATTCAAATCTTATAAGTTATAATATTCAGAAACATATTTTTATACCCAACATATGCATAGAAAATATCATTTTTTTCATTCAAGTACCTATGATTAGGAAAAGTCCATTTACTATATTATGACAAATAGTTATTGAGACAATAAGTAACAACTTTATAAAGATACATACCTAATGAGTTAATGATGTATAATAATATTTTTAACAGGTTTATATTCTATAACCTATAGGTACACATTTTAAACATTTATAGAAAATATTAAAGTGGTATCCTAGCCTAGATGGTGTCATACTGGCATGTCTTTGAAAAACATATTTGTACAGAAATTTTAAATACTGTAGAAATTCGATTAACCGTCACACTCACACTCTGTTATCTGTCATTCTCCAAAAAACGACATATGCAACACTGGTCTTACATCTCCATAAAATACGGAACATTGCTGTTCAAAAATCTCAAGCATCGAAAAAACAAATGAGAATGACAGAATATTTTATATAGTATGTATATTTGTATTATTTTTGTATTAAAATATGTACACACATAGTTTGTAAAATAGGTAAATACATTTATGGCTGATTTTTGTTAACTTTCATAGTCCTGGTCCCCAAAGTGATGGTTAATCAAGTTTTTACTGTAATAGCAAGCAGTTTTATAGATAGAAACTTGTTGAGTAATTTAAAAGCTTATACCCAACAAATTGAGTTTAATTTCCATTACAATTTAACAAAATTGGACATATGATTTAGTACACTTTTCTTAGAATTAGTTCTACTGCTTGTCGTGTTAAGAGGACATACCCAAGTAGCAATTCAAGTGCAGAGATGGTTAAAATATCATTAAAGCGTACGTGTTGAACTGCGTGCATTTGTTGTTCAGGACATGGTGGTTTTTTCCATTTGAATACCGATTTTTACATGCATAACAATGTGCTCGATTGGTGCTTAGGTTAGTGTTGTAACCGTGTTTTAGCTAAAAATTAACTTATTCTGTACTGTGCACCATTAATGTAAATATTTTTGTTTTAACGGTTTAATTATGAATCACAGCACTGACCACAATTGTGTAAATTAATGATATAACCGTAATAAATTACTTTATTGTATTTATTTTTTTTTATAAATGTGTAATTTTTCCTTTATAGGCATAGAAACAAATAGTGAGGGCCACGATACTTAGTCTCATACAAAAGCCAATAAGCTTAAATAAAAAAATCAATAGACAACTAATTTTAGTGTTTCTGCATTATAAACACTGGATAGGCCACTATTTTAAAGATTGTATTCTCTATTGATTGAACCTATTAGCTAATCCACATAATATTATATTGTGATAAAAAAAACATAATATTTATATAGTATCAAAACCTTTTAATAGACATAAAGTAATAAACAACTAGTATTAATAAAATCATTATTAATATCAATAAAAAAAAAAAAAAAAAACAACTGATAGCAAGAAGTGAATTGTTAACATATTGTAACATTATGTTAGTTAAAGAATAACCTTGCTTAATTGCTTTATAATAATAATACATTTTCTTTTTTCACAGAAAATCTTTATTTCTGTATATTTCAATAATTGATTTTAAACTGGTGTATTGCTGTCTTTTTTAATGACATGTCAAATATAGTTATCAGTAACTTAGTGGAAAGTTTGCTCTTCCAGTGGATATGTTTGGAAACCAGACAAAGTTTCTAAAACATAATAAACTCTTAAATTAAAGAAAAAAGTCATTTTCAGTTTTTAATTTCTAATGATATTTCAGAATACAAAAATTAAAATTGTCACTTTGCGAAAGTATGTATATGTCATGAAAATAATTGAGTATAGTATAAATAAGAATAATTAAATAAACATTGCTCAACTCACCATAAATAACTGAATATAATTTTAGCTCTATAAATGAACATTTAGCTTTCCCTTTATAACTGAATAAAGCTAAAATGTGGTATTCAAAACAACAATCAACTGTCTGCCTTATCGCAGCACTAAATGAAGATGTGTTTGATGCTTTTATGTAAAGATATGATTTCTGTTAACATCCAATTATATAAATCAAAACATAATTGTTAATTTATGTTTGAAAATATTCAGTTTCATATAAAATTAAGCCTTTATATCATATGATGTTATATATAAATAAGTACAGTATAATACCAGTTATATATATATATTTATTTATTTATTTATTTATTTATGTTGAATATCAACGGTCAACTGTGGTAAATATTCTGAAGACCATCTTTTCCAGAAATGTTGTAAACGAGCTTGTATTAATTGGAATTTACGGAGCCGATTTTCAGGAATATCCGACACATTGAGCTCAGGTGGAGAAGTCAATGGACATCCAATTAGGAAGTGCCCTGGTGTCAAAACGTTAAAGTCAGATGAAATTGCAGTGAGAGGTCTAGAATTGAGGACTGCTTCAATTCTACACAACAATGTACTAGTTTGAAACTAGTAGTTTCCTCATAAGTTAAGAGAGCACCGTTACTAGATTTAACAAGATGTTGTTTCGCCGATTTAACAGCAGACTCCCACAGTCCGCCAAAATGCGGGGCTGACGGAGGAATAAATTGCCACTCAATGCCAAATTCTGACAATTGATCATTGAATTTACTTTCTTTATATAAATCAAGTGCCCACGATGAGAGTATCTTTTTGGCGCCTATGAAATTAGTGCCATTGTCACTATATAGTTTTACACATTGACCTCGGCGGGCAATAAACCGGAATAATACTAAAATAAACGCATCTGACGATAAATCTCGAACAAGTTCTAAATGAATTGCACGCGTAACCATGCATACAAAAACTGCAATGTAATGCTTCAATGATGTGACCTTTCTTAAACCACTACGAATGTTGATAGGACCACACAGGTCAACACAAGCCCTTTCGAATGCCCGACATCTGGTAACACGAACTGAAGGCAAGGGAGCCATGACAGGTTGGAGCATCAGTGGTTTGGATCGAAAACAAATTATGCATTTATGGACAGTTTGACGAGCTAAACTTCTGCCTCTGATAGGCCAGTATGTCCTATGGATGTGAGCCAGGAGTCCTTGAGGACCGATGTGAAGTAATCGAATATGCTCATACTGATATAACATTTTAACAATTGGATTCCTTGAAGATAGAACAATTGGACACTTTTGATTTTCAGGTATTGGAGCATAAGCCAATCTGCCTCCCACTCGTATTACCGTACGACCATCAAGAAACGGATTTAGAGATTTCAGACAACTTCGACGATCAACCTCATTTCCACGTGTCAATGAGCTTATTTCCGAGCTAAAGTCTTGTATTTGAGATCGAAATAGCCAAAACATCTGGCTCTCATCAAGTTCAGCAACACTTAATGAGCCAAGCCGACGATCATCTCTTTTAAACTTAGGTATTTTACAGTTGAACACAAATCGTAACATATACCCAGTTAAGTGCATTAACTTCCGCCAGTTAGAGCAACGGTCAATAATCCAATTTGCATCACCATGTGTAGCCAAAAGTGCTAATTTAATTGGACGTACCTCTGGAAGATCTTCTTGAGGAGGTATTTCAGCCGGCCATGAATCCTCTGTGTTAGCTATCCAACTTGGCCCATTCCATCAGATATGATTAGGATCAGCTAATGTATCTGCGTTGGTTCCCCTAGAAATCAAATCCGCTGGATTGCTAGAGGTAGGAACATGACGCCACATTTTGACTTCAGTATTCTCCAAAATTTGTGTTATCCGATTGGCTACAAACGACTTGAGTTGAACAACTGATTGAATCCATCCAAGTACTATTGAGGAATCAGTCCATAACACTATGTCCGATGAATCAAATTTGATATTTATGGTTGACAGTTCTGCTTGAATTTCAACAATGAGTTCTGACAGAAGAAGGGCACCACACAGCTCAAGTCTTGGAATGGTAGTTGTACGCATGGGAGCCACCCTGGACCTTGACATCAACAAATTGACAGTGGTAGACCCATCATGAGATTGATTTAGAATATAGACACAAGCTCTTGTGCTGCTTGTGAAGCATCACAGAACCCATGTAAAGTAATAGTAGATTCGCCATTAATTATGACTTTCCGAGAAATAGACAACTTATCCAATGACTTAAGACTAGAATAAAAATTGATCCAACGTGCTTGTAGGTCTGCTGATAGTAATGAATCCCAGCTCAATTTTAGTAACCATAATATTGCTGTAAGAAGATTTTGCCTTTTATTAATATAAGAGTAATGAGTCCAATGGGATCAAATATACGATTAATGTCAGACAGAAGAGAACGTATTGTCATGTGTGCAGGCGGATTCCAAGTACCAAGGGAAAAATGAAAAGTATCTGTGCTGGGCTGCCAAGATAAGCCGAGTGTATTAACTGTATCTTGATCCGTTAAAGATAACCGATATGTTGCATCATCCGTATCCGTGGGAATGTGAGACATTAATGAGCTAGAGTTAGAGCACCATTTCCGCAGCGGAAATAATAATCGTCGTTGGTGAGCAACTTGTGGTTTCTACTGTTTTGTTTGGTCTGCTATTATATTATATTGTTGGTTGCAATTTTATTCTTCAGTCTTCGTCGTATGTTTACCATGGTTATGTTATTAATTTGTTAAAATACTGTTATTTATTATCTATTGTTATATTTGTTATAAAGACAATCTAAAGCATGAAACATGCACAATTATGTTTATTTGCCACATGTTATGACCTGTGTGATCTTTTTTATTATTTAATTATACAGTCCACTTAATTACAATTATCTGTATTAATTTTATTATTGGAGTTACCCTAATTCATGTTAATGCTATATAATTAGGCAACGCCCCACCATTTGGTCCTACGGGTTGCCGGATATTGAATTTTCTATTATAAATATATATTTAATTATTCCCTTTTAATAGAAAGATCACACTTTGTTTGTACCTTTAATTGATTTTGTTTATTTAATAATTATTATTTTATTGTGAGATAAGCACTTGGTGCATTGCTATAATTTGTATACAGTAACGATGGAGGCAACGGCGAAGAAGTTAAGACTGGCTAAGAAGAAGTTAAATCAAGTCAACCATGAACTCTCTACAACAACACTTTTCGGCACCCAGTATGATGCTACATCTGGTAACCTAAATGAAGTACGCATTCGGTTGGAAGCATTAAATACTTTATCTGAAAAATATGAAATGGCTCAAATTGAAATTGAAGAACTTGATGATTCGGTGGAGGATGATCAGCAATGTGATGAATATATAAAGTTTAAAAATAAATTATACCATGCCGAAGCATTATTAATGCAGCTGATAGAAGCCAACACAAATAATACATCAAGTAGTCCTACCTATAGTGAGCTTACTAAATACAAGACTGAAAATACAATGAGGTTACCACCAGTGGAGATTCCAAAATTTGACGGTGATTGGCAATGTTGGACATCATTTATTGATAGCTTTAATGTTGTATTCCACAACCATGAGAATCTAGTTCCTGTTCAGAAATTTCACTATCTCAAAGGTTATCTTGTTGGTCAGGCTAGTGATGTTATTCGGTCAATTCCCACCACAGGTGAAAATTACTTACAAGCGTACAATACATTAATGAACCGGTATGATAATAAAAGTGTAATCATTCAATCTTACATCAGATCATTACTCGATACGCCTAAAGTCCTCATAGCATCGGCAACAAATTTAGAAAAGTTACAACATCATGTCATGTCCAATGTCAATGCGCTCAGAGCACTAGGACAACCCATAGGGTCTTGGGACGCATGGTTTGTCACACTCATTTGCAGTCGCTTGGATAGTGCCACAGTGGGGGAGTGGCAACTTCAATATAATAAAAAAGAATTACCATCGTTTTGTGAAGTTGAGGCATTTTTAATTAGTCGTATTGCAGCATATCAGGCAGGAGAAATGAATGTTGTATCTACCATAGAAAAGAAAGCTGTTGGAAGAGTGTATAATCATAAGTTGCAGGAAAAAAAGGGCTTCCTTGTAGCACCAGCTCAAAAACCAAGTTATACAATTAAATGTACTTTGTGCAATGAAGGTCACAGATTGTACCTGTGTAAACAATTTGATAAGTTATCGGTTTATGAACGCCGTAATGTTGTTATGGAAAATCATTTATGTTTCAAATGTCTAAATGGCAATCTTCAAGCAAGGATTTGTAAATTTTCAAATTCTTCAAGGTGTGGAAAAAGACATAACATTAAATTGCATTTGGAAGAGAGTGATGGATCCAACACGTCTGACCAAGATAATGTAGCCGGTACAACTGAGCAGCCACTGTATGACGGTGAAGGGTTAGCACAAGCAATGCACGTGTCTGGTGATTCAGTGATGTTAGCCACTGCTATTGTACTCATTAATGATATATCAGGTGTACCC
Source organism: Nasonovia ribisnigri (assembly GCA_027563435.1). Lineage (NCBI taxonomy): Eukaryota > Metazoa > Arthropoda > Insecta > Hemiptera > Aphididae > Nasonovia > Nasonovia ribisnigri. The sequence goes on from JANEHU010000508.1 coordinate 104,833, forward strand.
AAGCGTTGCAGAGCATTGCTGGATTCAGGGTCACAGATCAATTTCATCACTGACGCTTGTGCTCAATCTCTTAAATTGTCTAGAACTAACTGTCATCTACCAATTGTTGGAATTAATTCAAGGCGTTCAATGGCTCAAAAATTGAAACCGGTTCTAATGTCTTCACGGTTTGAAAAATTTAGCACTCTAATAGATTTACATGTACTTCCATCTATTTCAAATACATTACCTGCACGGCCCTTTAAACTTGATCATTTTAAAATACCAGAAATAGTGAAAGGTCAATTGGCAGATCCCAGTTGTTTCAGATCTCGGACTACCAACTGTTGCCGACATGACCACATCCTCCTACAAGCGCTACCGCTCTCGCCGTACCAACCATCACAATCCGCTTATTCTCGCCCTGAACTCCTCAAACATTCCTGGTTATTTACCGAGAAGATTAAAGAGGCGCTGGTGTCTCGGTTTAACTATCACTTAAATGACTATGTAATATAAAAAATAAAAATAATAAAACGCTAACATATGTATATATATATAATGTAAAATAGCCAAACAAATACCTATCACGTCGAGTGTTACTGTAGCTACTACCCTCACGATTTCACAGTCAACTTGTACATTTCCGCTCATATGCTTATTGTAAACGACTATTACAGATTGTATATATTCTAATAAATGTTAAAAAAAAATAAGTTTAATTTTAAAGTGAGCTGAGCATTTTTAAATTAAAATGTTTTATATAGTACTTATGAATTGCATTACGATTAAAAATATAAAAAATAATGTGAGAACACTCGTATCTAATATTCTTAGGTAGGTACTTTCATTATGTGTAGGACTAATTGGTAAATTTACTGTAATATTAAAATTCACAATACAAAATTTATTCAGCTGATATGCCATATTGTATGTTTGTAAGATGGTGAAAACACATGTGGGCATTAGGTCTACTTAGGAACTATTAATTAAAAAATCTATTGAACATTATATATTAAACACTAACTTTTTTTAAATTTATTTTTTAGAAAATAAATGTTTCCAACGCATTTGACATTGATATGATTGGTTATTTTTATTCTTGGTTGGGCAAAAAAAAAAGCTTAATCTCTGATGATGATAATGATATTTCCTCGGTAAAAAGTTTACAGATTTTGTTCATGTATACCTTAAATATATTAATCTGCCACAATTTTATTTGTATATTAGTTCCAAGAAATTAGTGACTATCTTGAAGCCTCGGCCAAAGTATATTCTTATCGTGTTGAAAATTTGACAGAAACAACTCATAGACTAGCTGAACAATTAAAATCGATTAACTACACAAAAAGTACAACTCCAACAGATGATGATAATGCACCTAATATTCAGAAACCAAAGGTATCTATTTATATTTATCAAAGATTGACAATACACATTTTAAATAATAATAATAAATATAAATTTGGATTGTAGAGACAAAAAAAGATGCTGACTACAAATGAAAAATTAAGACGTAAACCAAACAATAATGAAACTTTGTTCAATCCAGCTCTGTTAAACTTTTCTCGCTTTAACTGCAATGAATTATTTTCCTCTGGTCGTCCATCTCGCCACCTTACATCAATGTACTTTGGTAAATCCTTGGCAGAAGAAATGAAAGCTTCTAAAGATAGACAAAAAGAGTTTGATGAAAAAAAAAAAAATGAGGAAACAATAGAAATTGATAAAAGTTTTTTAAATTTAATGGGTATGAATTATTTCAATTAGTTAAGTATTATTTAAAAATGTTTTAATACATATTAATAGAGTTGTTATTTTAGATGATTTTACTCAAGTAGCTATTTGCCCTGAATTTCATTGTTTTGTAGCTGACCGTGACAAAGTTGACAATTCCAACGATGATAAATTAGACGGTATTGAGTATCGCTTTGATCCAAATAATCTTACATTTCTAAATAACTCTGAAGACTCTATATGTGATGAAACAGATACCAATGGACTTGGTACTTATTTATATAACATACATAATAATAATAACTTAATAGCCCATGGATACTTTTGTTTGTCTATTACAAAAACATATTTAAATTTACATGTATTTTTTTACACTTTAATACAAATTAATCAAGGTTAATTTGTAGTATTCATTACTATTGAATTTCTGTGGACTTAAAAAAAATGTTTTACTTTTAAAATAATTATCTATTTAAATGTGTATTTAAGATTCCAATTCAAATGATAAAGATACAACAGTACTTGACGGACTTTTGGAATGTATTGACAATGTTGATAGAGATTATAGTTTTTTTAATCCTAAGCTTCTTGCTAATTGGAAAGGACCAAAAGCCTGGAAAGCCCAAGCAATGGTGAAAGCATTAAAATCGTGCACTCCAAGTATATAAAAAATTAATTTTTATAAAATAAAATTGAATTTTCTTAAATTGCTTACAATATCTATAATGAAATTATTATTTAATATGTGTTCTAATTTATAGATGAACGAAAAAACATTGTTTCAAATATTGATGAAAGTATTGATGATTGTACTCTGCAAAATATTAAATCGAGTAAAAAGCGCAATAAAGTTAAGCTGAATAGAGTTAAAATAAATTGGTTGAATAAAAGCCAAATACACGAAATATTTGAAAATAATGTTAGAGGTAAAGAAAAAATATCAGCATATACACTACAAAAATGGGATCCACTTGACAATATATCTGATACACAAACAATTGTTGATATTAAATATAAGTAAGTAAACAATTATTATAACCATGTTTTTCTTATAACTCAATCATAACTAATATAGTATCAAATTATAATATAGTTAAATATACACTTAAAAAGACTAATCTACTCAGATTCTAATGATTCTACATGTTCTTTTTATGTTTTTCTTATTTTATATATATTAAATAAGAAAAATATGTGTTTCCCAAGTACAGTGGTCGCCGTTTATAATGTTCACTGGTTATAAGAATCAGCCATTTATAGTGATCAGAAATGTCAAAAACGGAAGAAACAGCCGTTTTTAGTTATCGCCTCTTATAGTGATCAAAATACTATCGAACAAATATGATCATTATAAGCGGCGACCACTGTATTTGTAAATTTGTATTCTACTGAAAAAATATAATTTTATGAAACAATAATTCAAAACCTAACATTTTTATCAGCCTCCCTCCCCCCACAAATAATATGTATTGTTTAAATTAGGTTTGAGTTTTTACAATATACTGAAATTAAACCAGATTGGTGGATACATATAAATCAAAAGAATTGCATTTGTTCTGAGGCATCAAATTCCTATCAGGTATAAATACAAATTAAATTTATTAAATGTTATACAAAACATGCCTCCAATTTGTATTTCTAATATATATGCAAACCATTTCTATACCATTTCTTAAAAATTTGTGTGAATATTATACTTCTAGAATATCAATAATTGTGGTGAAAGCGTTGTAGAAACATTAGAAGCTATGGACATTGACAATGGAGACCCTGAACAGTCAACAAATAGAAATGATGAAGATACTATAAATGATGGAAATGATGAAAAATTGCATGTATCCGGAGAGGTAATTTTTATTACATTTAAGTTTCATAAAAATTAGAATTTAAATATCTTATAAGATATTAGTTATATTATTTGTTATGTATATTAATTTAAATGTTTCTCTTACAATATTATATTGTAATAGCTATATGCACTGTCGAACATAAAAATAATGAGTAATTTTTGAACATAATACATATAAATTATATATAACAATATATTTTTTTAGAGTATGTCGAGAATATAACTGTGGTAAATGATGTAAATATCATACAAACATATATTTAATTTAGGATGACCAACAAAAAATTAACTAACACAGTTAGGTTTACTGTTTATTTATTAACAATTCAACACTTATTACAATTAATTATAACTTAAATAGTAACTATGCACAATACTTAAGAATTTACAAAGTTGCACATAGTTTGCCACCGTAGACGCATTTCCAGGAATAGGAGTGGAGATTTAATAATAGTGATCGCCGTTATTGTTGTTGAGCAGCATAGGGTATGCAACAAATTGTTTTATATCAATAAACATGTTCTAGTATTTCCATATTTACAATTTCCAGGGCAGATTTAGAGAAAAGACATACCTAAACAAAATTAAAGCCAAGATCTTCATCAAGGTTCACACCAGATTTATTTTGAAATAGTCTGATATTAAGATTTTTATAACTGTTTTTAATTCTTAAAATATCAATTTCTTAATCGCTTGTGTTTAATTTAAAAATTATTAAAAATGATCTCGTTTAAACACAGAAGACTAAGTAACAGGTTCAGAACAGTTATCAAAATTGAAATTAAAATTGAATAGTGTCAACTAACATAGTTCTAAAAATCTAGTGACAAAGACCCTTAAACTCCCACATGTATATCCAACCTGTAATTACAATTAATTCAATTTTAATTGGTTTTTCATTTCTAGTTAAACTCTGAAGATGAAGATATTGTAAGCAGCTTTAAATCTGAATCAAGAATGGATATAGCAGAATTAAAAAAAGAAATATCTGATATTATTGATGAAGAATGTGTTGTAAGAATTTATATAATGATTAATGATTTTGTAGTTTTATTTATAATCTTAATTTTTTTAGGAAACTGATTCCAATAGTGAATGGAGTTCAAAATTATCATTTTTAAACTTGCTAACCAAATTACGAATTAATGAACGAGACGGCATTTCAATACCTATTGTATTTGTTGGTCTTCTTCATTTAGCTAATGAACGAGGCCTGAAATTGTTCCAAGAACACTGTACCATAAATAATATGGCAGAAACTTTTATCGCCAAACCAATGAAATAAAAGTAAATGTAATTTGTGATTAAAACCATTTTATTTTTCTTATTTTATATTTATTGTCGAAGTGCATAAATTACGTTTTCTTTTTAGTTTGGTTATATCATTAAAGCTACCTTAAAATTTATAATTAAATGCAAAATCAAAATGTAAAACAAATAACAATATACATCATTGCTCCGCTCAGAATCTAAAATGTAAGAATTAATATAGTTTAAGTTAGCATAAGTACTTTTATAAAAAGTTTATGAAACAATTTTTACTCAGTTTAAGCTTGCAAAAAAAGAAATGTTTATGAAACAGGTACATTGTAAACGAATAAACTATAAACTACTATATAAGTAAATTTATGTATACATGTCTAATTTTAATTAAATACTTTTCTATTTTCAAACTTTTATTTTTTTTTATCTCACACACATGTATTTAAATATATGTATTGCTCTCATTCTCGCCTACAAGTGGTGATGTGAGGGCACAACATAAAAAAGTTTAGGCTGGTTCTACTGAAATTTTCACACATCATTATAACAAATAAACTAAAATGTAAGAGAATAATTAATAACGGGCACACCATCGTTCGTAGAAATGGGACTTCCCCAATAAAGCCATTGTCACTGACAAAGAAGTACGATCTTTATTATACGATCACAAATTAAGAAATCGGCCCTAACTTGCTACAGCAGAGCGTAGGGCGTGCGGCTTTCTTTTAGGCCACCAGAGAAAAAGAATGGTCGAAAAAGGTCTTTACCGTCGAAAACGGTTTGATAAAACGGCTGCATACTACTTGCGTCCCCGAAAAAGGTAAATTTTACAGGTAGTAAATTTAACTGGTAACTTGCGTCCCATTTTGGGGACGCAACTCAACTATATTATTCTTCTTAGCTGCCAAGTTTTTACTAGGTTGCGTCCATAAATATTATGTCATAACGCCGATAACACGTGTGTGTAAATTTGTTATGGACTGCCATTTTTGCCTCCCGAAATATTAAGTGACGTATTTGTCTATTTTATTTATTTATCAATTTAACGGGCGAGCCCAATTACAATAGTATGTGGAACATAAAATAGTATGTACATAATGGTAGTTGTTGAATATAAATAGTATAAAATATATATATATTGGTTGGTGTGGAGGTATAAAAATATTTTAAGTGAATAAATTTCTAAGATATAAATTAAATGAACTCACAGAATAACAAATAAAAAGATCGACATTATAATTATTTACATGTTGCATACATCTAATTAAAGGGGCGTTCTTACCATATAAAGTGCGCTGGAATGGCATATAAAAGGTGTCTGTCTGTCTAGTTGAATGACCAGGAACTAGAAATGATATATTTGACAAAAGATCAGGACAGTAAATATATCCATTTAATAGTTTAAATATAAAGCTAATATCGTTTTTAATCCTTCTGTTTTGAAGAGTATCAATGTTTAGATATAGTAACAATGGTTCATATGAAGTGTTAGGTAAACGTTTAATATTACACTTGATGGATATAAGTCTCAAGAAATGATTTTGAATCGCCTCAATAGAATAAATTGGACCTAGTGTGTATGGAGTCCAAATTATAGAATAATAATCAAAAATTGATCTAACTAAAGCGCAATAAAGTGATTTTAGTGCTAAAGGATTATCAAAATTATTACAACTACGCATTATAAAACCAAGCATTGATGACGCTCTATTCTGAATATGGACATGGTGATCATTGAATGAAAGAGAGGAGTCAAGATATACACCTAAATCTTTAATTAGATTAACTCGTTCTAGTTCAATACCTTTTAAAAAGTATTTGTTTAATATACATAGACACACGCTTTCTAGTGAAAGTAATAATTTTACATTTTGAAACATTCAAGTATAATTTATTATTATCACACCAATTACTTATGTTATCAAGATCATATTGAAGCAGATTAGAGTCTAGTGGAGTTTTTATAATACGGAAGAGTTTAGCATCATCGGCAAATAGCAGTATATTTGAGTTGATATTACTAATATCATTAATATAAATATTAAAAAGAAGAGGAGCCAAATGAGATCCCTGAGGAACTCCAGAGGTGACATTGTAAATATAAGAATTATAATTTTTAAATTTAACGTACTGCTTACGACCAGATAAGAAAGAGACTAGCCAAGAATAGAATGGATTGCGGAGACCGGATTGGAATAATTTTTTGATGAGAATATTATGATCTATCTTGTCAAAGGCCTTAGCAAAATCAGTGTATATTACATCGACTTGGCAATTTGATTTAAATGCATTTAAAATAAAATGTTTGAAAACCAAGAGATTAGTAGTAGTGGATCTACTTGACATAAAACCATTTGGCTCGTTTACAATAAAATTTTTAAAAAGCGGACTAATCTTCTTGTATACGATACCCTTGAATATTTTAGGAATAATGGATATAATGGAGACAGGTCTATAGTTAATTATATGGTTAATATCTCCACTTTTATAAACCGGAGAGATATATGATATTTTCCATTGGTCCGGAAAGACTCCAATAGCAAGAGACCGATTGAATATCATCAATAAGGGAGTCGATAAAACAAACTTACATTGCATAAAAAATGTGTTAGAAATATTTTCTGGACCAGAACAAGTACTATAATTGATTTCACTGAGCTCATTATAAACATCGCTAATAGCCAGAGTGCATGAATTTAAATCAACAGAAGGAATACTTGTATTGTAATAATCAACAATACTTTCAGTAATTGACGGCATATTTAAGACACTGGAAAAATGTTGAGCAAAGCAATTAGTAATGTCATTACCACCGGAAATATTTACATTATTGTAATACATAGAGTTTGCGAGTGAAAGAGTAGAACGTTTGCTATTAACATATTTCCAAAATAGCTTAGGATTACTAGTAATAGAATTTTGAGTTTTTTGGATAAAAATATTATAATCAATTTTATTTTGAGCCTTACAGCATGCACGTAAATTAGAAAATTTGTTGTAATTATATGAATTAGGTGATTGTTTATATCTTATATGTTTTATGAGCAATTTTTTTATCAAGAATTAATTTCTTTAAAGAACTGCTGAACCAGTGAGGGTGCTTTGTTAAATATACAGTTTTAACCGGGCAATAGGCATTAATTATTTTAAAAACGTTTTCATAAAATATATTTACTGTATCATTAATATCTAGACCATTGAATATACCATTCCAGTCCAACGAAGCAAGATTAGATCTAATACTATTATAATCACAGTTGACAAAATCGTACATTAATTGTTCATTATATTCTAAGTACTTAAATGGTAAAATAGGTAATTCAACTGATAGTGCCGGGTGGTACATAGAATCTAATGACGTGTGATTCTCGTTAATTACATTAATATCAAATACGTTAGAAAAAATAAGATCAAGTAACGATCCAGAGCGATTATATTTTAAATTAAATTGCATTAAATTTAGATAAGACAATTGCGCTAAAACATTAGATTCAAGAGAACCGGCACGAGCACCTGAAGCGACAATTGAACCATTTACAGATTGCCAATTAATATTTGGTAGATTATAATCACCAAAAATTAAAAATTTCGAATGACAGTTATTATTTAACAAAACATCAACAGCATTAAAGTGTATGTCATAAACA